>PVJS01000149.1:0-164139 GCA_004027185.1 Glis glis | reverse complement strand
GCCCCCGGCCCTATTTTTTATACTTTATTTTGAAACCGGGTCTCACGAAGTTGTGGAGGGCCTCACGAAGTTGTGGAGGGCCTCACGAAGTTGTGGAGGGCCTCACGAAGTTGTGGAGGGCCTCACGAAGTTGTGGAGGGCCTCACTAAGGAGAGAGAGAGACCATGTATTCTTTTTCTTATTGATTTATTTTGTAAATCAAAATCAATCCTTATTGATTTTTGAGAATCCTATTGTACAAGGCTAATAATCGTTTACCTTTCATATATATGACTATATTTTCTACATTTATTGCTATGTTTAATTTTGTTTATGATAAGTTTTGACGTAAAGATTTACAATTTTATGGAGAAAAACATTTATTAATCTTTTCTGTCAAATTCTTTCCTTGTTTTTATGCTTGGAAAAATCCATCTCTTCCTTGAGATAAGATAGTCTCATATAATTTCCTATAATTCATTTCTACCTTTGACTCTTTAATTTTAATTTAAGTGATATATAATCTTAAAGGAGAAACTATTTTCTCTAATGATTAATAAATAGGCCTAGCTCGATCTTTATTTATTAAGCCTTCCTTTCAGAAGTGACTTACTTGACCGGGTGTGGTGGCACACATCTATAATCCAGTACTTGGGAGGCTGAGACAGGAGGATTGTAGGTTTAAAGCCAGCCTCAGCAACTTAGCAAGGCTTTTGGCAACTCAGCCAGACCCTGTTTCCAAATTAAAAATAAATAAATAAGTAAGTAAGTAAGTAACTAAATAAATAAATAAATAGGGCTGGGCTTTTAGCTCAGAGGTAGAATGCCCCTGGGTTCAATTCCCAGCACCATCAAAAAAAAAGAATGACTTACTATAAAACCTCTTTTACATATTAAAATATTAATGCTTGTAATCCCAGTACTTTGGGAGGCGGAGACCTGAGGATCCGGGTTCGCGGCCAGCCTCAGCTCTCTCGCTCTCTCTCTCCCTGTCTCTCTCTCTCTCTCTCCTTAGTGAGGCCCTCCGCAACTTCGTGAGACCGGGTTTCAAAATAAAAGTATAAAAAATAGGGCCGGGGGCGTAGTGCGGAGGTACAACGCCGCTGCGTTCAATCCCTGGTACCGCAAAGAAAAAAAGAATATTATACATAGGGAGCTCAGTTTATAGTCTTTCATTTCTGTTTCATGTGTCCATTTTCCTAGTCCATACAGCTATCCCTTTTCTTAATTATTATAGCGTATAATAATTTTAATTACCTGGAGGTTCTCATCCTTTTTTCTTCCAAAATTCTTCAGCTACTCTCTTGCTTTGACATTGCAGATGAATTTTAAAATCAAGTTGTTAGATCCACCCTCAAAACTACCATTGATCCTTTTCTTGCATTTGGTTTATATGTGCATTTGGGGTGATTTATATTATGATATGAGTCTTCTCACCCAGGAGAGAAGGGTGTATTGCTACTTGGCAAAGTCTTTCTTTAAGACCTTAAATAAAGTCTTCCAGATTTTTCCTTACAGATACTGCCTATTTCTTCTTAAGTTTGTTCTTAGGCACTGTGTTTTAACATCCTTTTGCTGAACTATCGTTAATGTGATCTTATTTTTATTCTTTCTTATTCTTTCTCAATTGTTACCACATCATCTCAGATTTTATATTTTCGTTTTACTACTGGGCCAAATTTACTGATCTGTCTTATTAATTTAGCTTAATTTATTAACTTTGGTAGCATACAAATCAAGTGTGAAAAGCATTTCAAGTTTCTTAGTGGTGCTCTGAGGCAGAGTTCAGTTTTGACCCTGTTCCACCCACCATCAGGTACTCATTCCTACACATAGCTAGTGCCTTTCATTTGCCTGAGGCTGTTTTAGTGGGGCTCAGCACTTCAACCTTCTACTGCCTTTCAGAGCAAATTTGTCCTTCAGAGTCCTCTACCCACCCTAAGCCCCAGTGAGGAGTTGGGTGTGTGTACTAACAACACTTTCTGGCAGCCCAGTGATGCTCATTTGGAAGGTTCCCGGATTTGGCAACGCTGACTTCCATTTTAATTAGCTTCTCAGGAGGTGTTTGCACAATTCATAAGATAAGCCTGTCTTGGAAGGGGGAATCCAGCTCATAGTAGCCTGGTATCCTGAGTAAAGCTCCCTGGAGCAGCATTTCTGAGAAGGATTATCTAAATCATGCCAAGGGAAAGGTGTTGGGAAGCTGGGACTGTTGCTGGAATTTGGTGCAATGCTGAACCATATTGGAAACCAGAAAGGAACAAAGAAATAATCAGAAACATCAATACCGAGCCAGGTGTGGTGGTACAAGTCTGTAAGCTCAGTACTTGGGAGGCTGAGACAGGAGGATTGCAGGTTTGAATACAGTCTCAGCAACTTAGCTAGACCCGGTTTCCAACTAAAAGATAAAATAAGGCTGGGAGTGTAGCTCAGATGTAGAACGCCCCTGGATTCAATTTCCAGCAAAACACACACACACACACACACACACACACACACACACCCCACACCACACCTAATTCTGTCTTTATTTAAAATTTTATGTTTTGTTTACCATTGACTTTTTGCATTCATTTTAATTTTTAAAATATTGCCTTATACTATTATCTTGGTTACTGAGTTCTGGCCTTTAAATGTTGCCTAACCCTTCTCAATGTAGTCCTGACTTTGTTGGAAATACCCCTAGAATGGATTGAATTGTGGTTTCTGAAAGATGCTCATGTCCTAGCCCCCTAGAATCTGTGACTGTGACTTTATTTTTTTTTTAAATCTTTGCAGATGTGACTAAGGGTCTCAAGATCACCCAGTTTAGCTGAATGGGCCCTAAATCCAGTGACCAAAATCTTTGTAAGGTGGCAGAAGAGGAAAAAACATAGACGCATAGGGGAGAAGGCTGTGTGGAGACATCTGCATGGACTAGAGTTCTCCAGCCACAAGCAGAGGGGGATGCCTGGAACCCGAAACCACTAGAAGCAAAGAAGCATTTTCTTCTGGAGGCTTGGGAAAGAGTGTGGCCTGTGAGCACCTTTATTTTGGATTTCTGGCTTCCAGAACTGGGAGGGAATGCATTTTTGTCGTGGTCACTTATTACACCATCTCTAGTCTCCTAATGCAGGTGTGTTGGTAAGAAGTCTATAAGCCAGATGTAAACCCCAGCCGGTAGGTCCACTCCAGGGCAGCAGTAAGCGTTCCAAAGTGTCTTCAATGAAAAGCAAACAAAAATAGAAAGTTAAAGATAATTTCTAATGGGTTAGATGTGTGTGTGTGTGTGTGTGTGTGTGTGTGTGTGTGAGTGTGAATTTTTGATTGATCAGATATCTATTCAGTATTTCTATTTGCCAACCCCTGTGTTAGGCAGTGTATAACACACATACACATGCACACTTGCACATAATTGCCCAAGCACAGATGTGCATGATTTTTTGTGTGTGTGTGAGGTACCGGGGATTGAACGCAGGGGCGGTCTACCTCCGCGCTACGCCCCTGGCCCTATTTTTTTTATACTTTATTTTTGAAACTGGGTCTCACGAAGTTGCGGAGGGCCTCATTAGTAGAAAGAGAGAGAGAGAGAGGAGAGAGAAAGAGAGAGAGAGATCGCGCACGCGCGCGGGCACATGCGCGCTGAGGTTGGCCGAGAACCCAGATCCTCCAGTCTCCGCCTCCCAAAGTACTGGGATTACAAGCATGCACCACCACGCCCAGCCATGTGCATGATTTAAATCAGTAGTGGGGGTTGAACCCAGGGGCATTCTACCTCCAAGTTATACCCCTGGCCCTTCTTATTTATTTATTTAGTTAGTTAGTTAGTTAGTTTTGGTTTGAAACAGACTCTTGCTAGGTTGCTGAGAGTCTCGCTAAGTTGCTGAGGCTAATCTCGAACCAGAGGTCCTCCTGTCTCAGCCTCCCAAGTCCTGAGATTATAGGTATGCACCACCACACCCAACTAAAAATCAAATCTTAAAAGGTCAAACTAAATTGTGAAGCAAATACAGAATTCTAAGCAGCTTTTCCCAGAATACTTGTCATAACTCTTCCAGTTCCTTAAAGAAATTTAGCAAAACCTATTCCCTATGATTTCATAATAGCCTGTGTTTACCACAAACATGGCATTCCCCCCCCCCCGAGTTGCACCCACTGAGTTGCAAGGAAAGGTTCTCCTGCCTTCCCCTCCTCTCCAAAAGGGAAGCTCAGTAAAGTCAAACATTGTCTTCTTAAATCTTTATTTCCCCAGCATTAACTATATGTGTGTTGAAAGAGTAAGTTAAACTATTTTCTATAACAGAACTCAACATTTTGAAGAAAACGATCAAAGCTCCCAGTGTTTGACATGTTGAGGAAAGCCACAGTCATTTTAACCTAGAAGATTTACCATGCAGAAATTTCCAGAAAACCAAAAAAACAGAGGGCATATATGCAGGATTCAAGCTTGTGGGTCTGGGACTGAACTTCTGGGTTTGTACCCTGTCTCTTTACCAGCTTGTCCCACAGGTGTCTCATCTATAAAATCAGGCTCACAGGGGGATGGTAGGATTTGGATGTGTTATTACATGTAAGGCATCAATAAATGTTAGCTACTAATATTATTCATTGAATCTATAACTGAACATTATACTGTCCCTATGTGTCCTGCAAAATACATTGTTAGTAAAATATATTTCTAGAAAAAAATTAAGGAGAGAAATGATATAAAGAGTTGCTAGCTTTAAGCTGGGCAAATGCTTTTTAAAGGTTTCCTGTTAGGAATGACAACAATGGTTTTGTACTCATTGTTATGAAAATATTCTTTTTTATACACATATATAAGGAAAAGCCTTACAATAATAAGCATTCATTTCTTCATCTTGTTCCTTGTACTGTAGTTGTCAATCCTTTTACATGTGTGATAAATTCTACACTCCGTTGTTTTTATTTTTGTTTAAAGGATCAATTATCTTTCAGAAAGATTTTGTTTTGGAAACAGAATTTCACCAAGTTATTGCATACTGGCCTTGAACCTGCGATCCTCCAGTACACTGGGATGATTATGGGGGCTCACCTCACTCATTTCTGCCTCTCAGGGCTCACTCCTCTTCATTGGCTGATGTTTAGTGCCTTGAAGACCATTGTCTCATATTTTGTCAGGTTTCACACTTTTAGTTGTTTCAGGCAGAATGGCAAATTCAGTTATTGCTATCTCATTGACTGGAGGTGCAAGTCTGAGACTACCTTTTCAAATTTCCCATGTCCTGGCCTCACTGCTAGAATTTGATCCAGAATCTATATTTTTTCCAAAGCAAGGTAATCTGATAGAGATTCCTAGGTATAAACCAGAGGACTAGATCCTTGCTCTTCAGAGTGTTGACCAGCAGCATTGTCATCAGCTGGGAGTTTGCCAAAAATGTAGAATCTCAGGCCTCGTCCTAGACCTGCTGATACTAAAAATGCATTTTCAACAAGATCCTTAGATGATTTATATGCATATTCCAGTTTGAGAGATGCCAGCCTGTCTAATTTCAAAGTTTTCTTCCAATTTTAGGTTTTATGTGCCTGCGAAGTGGGTTAGGTGGTTTTCTGAGAGAAAATGGCACATCCTAGAAAAGTCATAGTATGTTAAAGACATAGTTTCTAAGGTGGGTTTGCCATATTAACTGCAAAAGACCGAATGAAAGGGAAAATAAAGGAGCCAGCAAAGAGCAGAAGAGACAGCTACTGACCCTCATTTATATTTGTTTTTGTAATTATTTGACTAATGTTGCTCTGTATGGTCTCTGTTTATCTTTTGTTTTTTAACCTTGGTATCCTAAGGGTCTAGACAGAGCTTGGCAGGTGGCAGGTGCTTAGTAAATCATTTTTGATTGATTAAATGACCAACAGACTGAATGGTTAGATGCACTGTCCGGGATGGCATTTGTATGCCTCTCCGAGGGATAATTTAGACACAGGGATCTCAAAAGGGGCAGAATAAGTTGATTTGGAGCAGATAGCTCAGACTACCTAAGAAAGATCAGTATTCAAGAAAATTTGGCAAAGGAGGTCTCAAAAAGTTCACTCAATAATTCATCAAGTACTCTTTATAATTGAGGAAATAACTAAAGGAACTGCAATTCCAGGTAATGACAACCAAAGAGGAAGAGTGTGAGGAGGAAACAGCAGGCAGCTTTGGAGAAAGTGACCTTGTCAACTTCAAACTGACAGCCCAATGGGGGGTAAATTTGCATATGAAGAGAGCCCAGACTTTAGGGTTATGCAGATCTGGGTCTGAGTCTACTTGTTAGCTCTCCAGTGGAATGGCTTGAGGTTCCTCTCTAGTCTCAGGATCTCAGTTTCTTAAGGAAATGATTATGGTGGCGAAGATGGCGGCGGTGATGCTGTGGGATCTGGTGGTACATCACTTGCATCTGTGGCGTCTTTGTGATAATCTCATTCAATGATGCCTATGAATGTACACTGCCAAACCTGTGAAGCTCTAAACAAGTGACTACTATTCTGGAATTTTAGGGGGGGGAAGTGAGAAAAGCTCATGTGACTGCACAAGAATGGTTTCTGAAGAGCTCATCTTGCAAAATAATAGATATAAAAACTCTAAGAAGAACAACTTTTCCAGAATGAATACAAAAGATCAGGGCCATAACAGAAGAGTCAAGAAGATCACTTGATGAACTCAGTATATGATGCACAGTAAGAAATAAAACAAAACAATGAGATTAAGCTAGGTAAAAAAAAAATGCTGAGGACAATGAAGAGGGTATTCAAAGCTCTGGTGAAAAAGCCAATCCAAAGAACACCCCCCCACACACACACACATACCCCCACACACATATGCAAACACAATCCAGGACAAAGGAGTCTTACAGCTTGGGCTAATAATGTAGAAGTAATTCACAGAAAGAAATGTTAGTCTGGTAATTCTTACTTCATATCTTCCCTTTCCCAGGGAGAATGAACTTCATGATGAAGAGAGTAGAACATATGGTCTTTTGATAGAAAGGGGAAAAAGCATTAAAAGAAATAGAAACTCCCAACACCCAGCCTTCTATTTCATGCTTAAATTTCTCCCTTTACATCTGCCCCTAGAAGTACAAGTTTCCTTGAACACTTCAAGCATCTGAAGACTCACCACATCTTAAATAAAATTATTTCACTTTTGGGCAAGAAGAACAGTCAAAAAATACTATTCGTCTTAATTCTGAGCCAAATCAAACATCCTCATACTTTCCATTAGTTGGGGTCCCATCCGTAGTGTAATTAAAAACAAACAAATTTTCTTTTTACACACAAGTCCTTACGTATTCAAGGATTGCTACCATTTTCTTTTTCTAAGTAGAGTTGTCATGCCTACAGACTCAACATTCTCATTTCCCTCCAACAATTTCATAGTGAGTCTCTTTAGCATTCTCTGAAAGTATTTTAACTTGATATTAACCCACTGTTCCTCTTGGTTAAAAGAAATGGTGAGTGGTAAGAGGCCAACACTCTTTAAAAGAAATTAGAAGAAAGGGACTCTTTCAATTTCTTTCTAGTGAACCTATAAATCCACTTATACCTATGTCTCTCCTTTCCCCACATGTTGGAGAAAGAGTCTTTTCTTTTTAAGACTGGTTTCTATACCAGTGCTTTGGGCCACACCACTTCTGCCTTCTCAGACAGACATTACCAGTGATCATCTCTCTCTCCTCTGTTTTTAGTTTTCATCTCTTAGCAGGACAGTGGCCATTTTCATTAGAACATACTTGGGTCTCTCTTATACTCAAGGAAAAGTTTCCTTGAACTCTCATTCTCTATATATCACTCTGTTTCAGTCTTTTCATAGCCAAACCACTTAGCTGTCCTTACTGCTTCCATTTCTTCACCTCCTTCTTACTCTTCTCTCATAATTTATTGGTGTACTGCAATTATACATCATAGTGAGGTTCTATGTATTAAGAACATACATGCACACAGCTCTTTGCGTACTTCCCTCCACAACCCACCCTGCTCCTGTCTTACCTTCCCACATGAGTTAGTGAGGTTGATAATCATACATTGACATATTGCCGTAGTAGTATTTAAACTGTTTCCTTCTCCAGCCTTTCTTCTTCCCCTCCCTAACTCTCAACCCCCTTCAACTACTCTACCAATCTCTTTTTGCACTGAAAAGTAGCAACTGGGCCATCACCCCACTGAAAATACTCTAAATTCATCAGTGATGTACAATTTCTAAATAAAATGGATATTTTCCTTCCCTTTTTTTTTAAAGTCATCTCTCAGTAGGATTTAGTATCATTGACTTCCTTAAAATATTCTCTCTCTTTAACCTTCTCCGGACACCAGATCTTCTTGGTAAATTCCTAGTTCTGTGGTCTCTCTTTCTCAATCTCCTTATAGCCCCACCCTTTTACATTCGTTCAAGAAATGTCAGAGTTCGTCATGGACTAGTCCTGTTCCTGCCCCTTTTTCTCACTACACTCTCTCGCTAGGACATCCCCCAGCTTCAGGTACCATACATGTGGTCTATGTGTTAATTCCCAGCCTGGACTTTTTCAAGTTCCAGATTGTCATTTTCAATTGTCTACTTCCCATGCACTTGGATGTCACAAATACCACCCCAAATTGACACACCCCAAACTGGAATCATGTCTCCCTACCAACTGGTACTTCCCTAGTGTTTCTTGTTTTACAGAATAACTTTTTTTCATAAGTCAAAAACTTGATATGTATTCTTGAGTCATTTCCTCTCTAACAATCCATCGCCAATATTTATAAATGCATTGTCTAAATAACTCCACATCCATCGATTTCTCTTCAATCCCACAGCCCCACCCTAAACTGAGATATCAGCTTGTCTCCACTGGTCTACTGCAATAGTCTATTAGCTGATCTCCTATATTCTTTAATTCTTTCAGGATTTGTCCCCCGCTATAATTAGGATGATCTTTCTGAAACGGAAGTATGATTTGATCACTTCCCTATTTAAACTTTTTGGTGGATTCCCATCGTGTCTGAAGAAGAGCAGAATTCTTATAATGGCCCACTAGGCCTTGTGGGATCCGGCCCATGTCACCTTGCTAGCATCATTTCTTACTACTTCACACCTCAAGTCACACCGGCCTTCTTTCACTTCCTCCTAGGCTCTCTGCTGCATCCCACTACAGGACTTTGGTACAAGTTGCTTTTATAACCATAAATGCTTCCCTCTCCCTTTTCTTACAAACGGGCCCAAAAGATTTCTTTTAGTTACCTTCATCTGACTGGCTTTTCATTCTTTGGAGAACTTGTATCACTTTCTAAAATTATATTCACTTTAAAAATTTTTATTTTATCTGTCTCTTGACTTTAGCTTTATTTAATAACAGCAGAGCTTCTTTCTGTTTGTGCATCTCTGTGTCCTCAGTGTCTAGGACAGTCTTTGGCTCATAGTATGTACCCAATAAATACTTTTTAAATGAATGGGCCTGAAAAAAAAAATACTCTTTCATACCCTCTACTCTTTCCATGGCTCCTCCTTCTTCCTGGAACTCAGGCCTTCCTGATATACCTCTCTGGATCCATTTGGTCTGTTGACTGTGTCCCACTGAGGCTTTAAGACTCAACCTTGACCTTCTGTGAGAAAGTCTCCTGATTTTCTCTCCCACCAAAAGAGCTAGGTGCTCCTGCTTTTGTGTTCTCCATGTGTACCTCTACTTTGGTACTTCTTATAATGCTATTGATTTTTTTTAAATTTGTTTTTCTATATCTTCTAATATATTAGAAGCAGGGATATGTCTTTGAATAATGCCTAGAAAATGTTAAGGGATTGTTAGAGCCCAGAAAATGATACCTCAAAGTGAAGGCCTCAGGAGCAGACACAGAAGCAAACTTCCTCTTTGATTGTCTCCCTCCAACACCATCTCTCACCTCTCTTTCTCCAAGGCAGGTCATAGAAACTAGAATTCACCTTCCCCATCCTCCTCCTCCTCTATGGTGCATCATAGAAAGTAGAACTTCTATTCCCCAAAGCCAGCCATGAAACTTGAAAATATGACTTTCACTTTCTGCCACCTTTTTTTTTGTGTGTAAAAATTGTCCACATTAAAAAAAAATGGTCTACCATGTTTAATTGAAGATCATAAGACCTCCATTCCAAAAGGGTCCTGCCCCATACCAAGAAGAAAGGAATGGTGCACAGAGAGTAGCCAGGAAAAAGCTGAATAGACAGGCCTTGCTGGGGTTCTCCTCTCAGTCTGTTACTATTAAATCATGTACTTTTGTAGAGTTCTATTTCTATACAGTTGCTTATACTTCATCAAACATGCACAACAATGGATAGTTCACCCTGGGTCTTTGGGTCTTCAATCTGAAGGTTTCTGTGTAATATAAAACAATGACTAGAGAATCCTCCAGCAAAGAAACAGCTGACTCTTGTGAAATGAGCGATTATAGTCCACCATTGAAAGCAGTCGACATCAGAATATGATGAAATCCAAGTCGAACCAGATCCACAAACACGGGTGAGTGAGATAAAGGGAGGAAGCATGTTGCTGGCACTCTGAAACTCAGAACTCGGCCGGCAGGAAGACGGCTTCTTAACAAGAAAAGGAGTGAGGAGAGGAGGGCTGCGGGGCCGGGGCAGTAGCTGTGTCCTGGCTCGGAGCCTGCGAAGAGGACAAGGAGGAAGGCGCAACTGTGGCCGTGGCTGCCGAGCTCTGGGCGCTGGCCGCCACTGAGCCTGGCACGGAAACAGCTTACCACTCCCCAGCACCCTCTCCTGCCCGCACCCTGGTGCCCAGAGGTCTTCAACCATTTTTAAAAATATATTTGGGCCGGGCGTGGTGGCGCACGCTTGTAATCCCAGTACTTTGGGAGGTGGAGACCGGAGGATCCGGGTTCGCGGCCAGCCTCAGCTCTCTCTCTCTCTCTCTACTTAGTGAGGCCCACCACAACTTTGTGAGACCCAGTCTCAAAATAAAGTATAAAAAATAGGGCCGGGGGCGTAGCGCGGAGGTAGAACGCCCCTGCGTTCAATCCCTGGTACCGCGAAAAAAAAAAAATATATATATATTTGGGTGGGGCCCAAGTGACCACTGGTCCACAGCCTGAGAGCTGTGTGCAGATGCAGTGGGGCCCGGCGATTGGCCCCAGGTCGGGACACCCCCGGCTCCAGCAGATGGCGATTGTGGCCAGCCGATGCTCCTGCGGGAAGAGGTGTCCCGGCTCCAGGAAGCAGATGAAGGAGATGTTGGCCAAGGACCTGGAGGAGTCTCAGGGTGGCAAGGCTGCCAAGGTGCTCTCGGCCACGAAGCTCAGGGTCCAGGTGGCACAGAAGGAGCAGGAGCTGGCCAGAGCCAAAGAGACCTTACGGGGAGAACCAAGATGGTGGGAAAGTGAGTCGCAGTGTGTTACCGGTGCTCCGAGAGTCAGAGCTCGGCCGGAGGGAAGACTGCTTCTTGACAAGAAAAGCAAGGCCGGGCATGGTGGTGCACACTTGTAATCCCAGTACGTGGGAGGCTGAGACCAGAGGATCTGGGTTCGCATCCAGCCTCAGCTACTTAGTGAGGCCCTCTGCAATTAGTGAGACCCTGTTTCAATATAAGAATAAAAAATAGGGCTGGGGGTGTAGCTCGGAGGTAGAATGCCCCTGGGTTCATTCCCCAGTACCGCCAAAAAAAAAAAAAAAAAGAAAAGCAGGCCAGCAAAACTCAACAAAATAATGAGAGCCAAGTGCAATGAGTAGTGGAAGGAGCAGAGGGCGGTAGGGAGCTCAAAGCATTTCTCCTGGTAAGAGGAGAGCAGAGACAAAGGTGCCATCTTGGCTGAGCCACGCCAACACCGTGGCTCCCGGAATCCTCCAGCAAAGAAACAACTGATTCTTGTGAAACTAGTGAATATAGCCCACCATCGAAAGCAGTCGACATCGGACCATGATGAGCCCAAGTTGAACCAAATCCACACCTACAATGGCAGTGACTGCAAAGGGTGGGATGCGAACCTCAGCCCCTGCAAAGAAAGTGACATAGATGAGGCAGCGAGCACAGGAGCCCCCCAACACTGAGAACAAGAGTGGGTGAAACATGGCCCCCCTGGAGTAGCCTAGCATTGGCACAGAACACCACAGCACTGAGGACCTGGATGAATATGGCATGGCCCCCTGGAGCAGCTCAGCAACAAGAGAATGCGGGGCCACGCCTATACCACAACTCCCAGAGACCAACAGCAAAGAGACAGCAGATCCTTGTGAAACCAGCGACTATAGACCACCATTGAAACTGATCAACTCTGGAACATGATGAAGCCCAAGTCAATCCAGACCCGCACCTACAACAATGATGGTTTCAAGGGATGGACCATGAGCCTCTGTTCCCGCAACGAGTGCGATGAGGAGAGAAAAAGAAGAGGTGGCCATACACAGGAGCAGCCCAATCTGAGAACATGAGCCAGCAAGCCACGGCCCCCCATAAGCAACCCAACACCATCCTGGAACACTCCAGAATTGAGGACATAGGTAGATGAGACATGGCCCCCTCCCCAGCAGCCCAGCACTGAGAGCACAGGCAGGTCAGCCCCCGGCCCTGCCCCCAGAGATCCCATCCTGCACTGCGGACATGGGGTGGGCAAACCTTTAGCCGCACTCCCAGAAACCTCTGGTGCTGGGGACTTGGGGCAGGCAAGCCCTCAGCCCTGCCCCCGGAGACCCCTCCCAGGCTGGGGACAAGGGGCGGGTGAACCCTCGGTCCCGCCCCCGGAGAACCGCTCCCCCCGGCGCTGGGAACACAGGGCAGGCAAGCCCTTGGCCCTGCCCCTGGAGACCCCTTGCCGCTGGGGATGCGGGGCAGGTGAGCCCTCAGCCCCGCCTCCAGAGAACCCCTCCCCCTGGCACTGGGGAGGTGGGGTGGGAAGCCCTCGGCCCCGCCCCCAAAGACCTCCCCCAGTGCTGGGGACTTGGAAAAGGTGAGCCCTTGGCCCCGACCCCAGAGACCCCCCCCCCGGCACTGGGGACACGGAGCGGGTGAGCCCTCAGACCCACCCTCAGGGAACCCCTCCCCCTGGTGCTGTGAACATGGGGCAGGTGAGCCCTTGGCCCCGCCCCCAGACACTCCTTGGTGCTGGGGACACGGGGCGGGTGAGCTCTCAGCCCCACCCCTGGAGAACCTGTCCCCTCAGCGCTGAGGACGCAGGGCGGGTGAGCCCTTGGCCCTATCACCAGAGACCCTCTCACCCTGGCACTGGGGACGTGGGGCGGGCAAGCCCTCGACCCCACCCCCAAAGAACCCCTCCCCCCTGCGCTGGGGATACAGGGTGGGTGAGCCATTGGCCCCGCCCCTGGAGATCTCCCCAGTGCTGGGGACATGGGGCAGGAGAGCCCTGGGCCTCACCCCCGGAGATGCCCCCAGCACTGGGGACAGGGGCCAGGTGAGCCCTTGGCCCAGTCCCCGGAGACCCCCCCCGCGCTGGGGACATGGGGCAGGCGAGCCCTCAGCCCCGCTCCCAGAGAACCTCTCCCCCTGCGCAGGAGACACGGGGTGGGTGAGCCCTTGGCCCCACCCGCAGAGAACCCCTCACCCTGGCGCTGGGGACATAGGGAAGGAAAGCCCCTGGCCCCACCCCGGAGTACCCCAGTGCTGAGGTCAGGGGAGGATGAGCCACGACCCTGCACAGGAGGGACCACAGACAAAGAGAGAAAACCTCAGATGAGTGAAGAAGGTGAACTAACTGGGGGAGACAGGAGGGAAGGAGAGGGAAACAAACTGGTGCACAGGATGGACTTACACAACGATATCAAAGTCAACTACTATGCTGAAAATGGGAAGGAGGGAGGGGGAGGCAGGGGGGATCGGAATTGGGGAGGGCTAATTGACCAATGAGTGCATGTATACGTCAACCACCCTGAAATCCTTCAAGATGTATGATTGCAATGCATCAATAAAATTTTAAAAAATTAAAAAAAACAGTGACCAAATAAATTTGTTATGTGCTTTCTCTCCTTCACCTGTCTTTTGTTATAGGGGTGTTGGCTATGACCTTTTATTTGGGGCAGAAATGAGCTAACCCCCTTTCCTGCCCCTTCAAATTCAGGATATGTTCACTGATTTATTCAATTGTAGGTGTTAAAGAACCATTATGAATTAGTAGATAGGCTCCACTGTTCTCTTTCACCATTTCATAGGCATCCTTTTGGAAACTATATACTTGGTGGAGGAGGACAGTTTTCTTCAAGGAGAGGGTGATGGGCCCTTATCTAAGAGTGTGCAAGTACCATGCTCTTCTGTTGGACTTGCCAAATAAATCAAAGAAGTATCAGAAGAGCGCCTCTGTTCTTTTGTTTTATGTCTCTAGGCACATGATTTCCCAGGATATCAAAAGGATTCACCAATGTGTTTTTTGCTCATAATTTGTGATCCTTGAGAAATTAGAGAGAAAACAAAATAGGCCATAATTCTAGGGGTATGTGATGGTCAAATATTAACTTACCTTCCAGAAAGAAAGAGTGCAGCAGTACAGATTGTCAGGCATAACATTATTGTATGAAAAATCCTAGAAGACATTCTTAGCATATAGTCTGTAGGCCATTTGAGAAGGAAGTAGCTAGTATTGGTTCTCTGATGATGTCATGCTAACAGTCTCTTTTATTGGTTAGTCAGGATGAATAGATTGAACCAAGGAGGGAAATGCTTTAAACATGATATATCTAAGTTTTAGAAAAGACTATGAACACATTTTTCTTGATACATTTTTTAGCCAGGTTGGCATAGATGGTAGTGTAACTGGGTAAATTTGTAGTTGAAGCAACACCGTGGACAATGGAACATTGACTAATGGATCATTGCTGATCTGGAAGACTGCCGGTGACTTAACAGTCCTCCATTCCTTGTCCTGTCCTGATGAACATTTTTACTCACAATAGAAAATATAATGATCAAAGATGTGGATCACAGATGCTGGGGGGCATGTCCTTGAGGAATTATCAGAATAAGGATTCAAAATAATTTTTAGGCCCCAAATAATAACAACCAATAATATGAAGATTTTTTTTCCTTGCACACGTCATCACATTTAATAACCATAGTTGGGTGTGGATATTACTACTATCTCATTTATTGTATGCCTGGAATATGTCAATCTCTTTGTATAAGTGATCTCAGTCTTCTAAGTAAGCTTTTGATATGAGTATCATACTTCACTTTTACAGAAAATGAAGCTGAAGATCTAATCAGTCCCTTCTCTAGGGTCACAAAGGTGAGGCTGGAATTCACAAATAGGTCATTCTGACACCCTAACTAAAAACCCTCTTTCCTGTACCTTACTGGTTTTTCAGAGCAAATGCAGCAGGAAAGTATAAATTCTGCACCAAGTTTCAGACACTGTTCAGGTAAAGAATGGAAACAATTATTTAACAATGGTTCATGTGAAAAGGTGTGGAAGGTTTTTGTTTACCTACAAGCACCTTATGAATCATCCAGGTGAGTCACTGTCATGCCCCCAGAGGAATACAGTTTTGGGCTCTGGAACAGTTCCCAGAACAAAGAAGGGTGAGAGTGCCACTGTCCCCAACCATGAGTGAAATATGGTGCTTGGTTCTGGGACACTGACCCTAATGAAACACTGACAATTTGAGCAAGCCCAGGGTAATTTGACCAGAATGGTGAACATAAGTCATATGAAAAATGGTCAAAGAAACTACAATATAGAAAATATGCCACAACTAGTTAAATATAGTTAACATTTGTGAATGAATACTATTCTAAATACTTCACAGCTTTAGTTCATTGACTCTCATGATAATCTTATGACATAGGTGCTGCTCTTATTACTTCTAGTTTACAGATGAGGAAACTGAGGCCCATCGAGGTCATATAATCTTTCCCAAAGTCCTAGTCAAAAAATCTGAGAGTCTGGCTTTTATTTTCAGTTGGAACAGGAAATTAGCAAGGAATTATATACATTACTTGGCTACAGATGGGAAAGAACAAACTAGAGCAGGTGCTCTAAATTAGTGCAACTTGATTCCATCTCAGAAACCTAACAATTTACATTATTTCAAAAGAATCTTGTTGGGTTCTCTATTGCTGGATACTTTCAATCAGGCATGTTTTGGGAAGGATTCTATAGTGTTGGAAGAAGGTAGATAATATAATTTACACATTTCCTCCCAACTCAATGAGCCTATGGGTATCAGTATAACTTCATATCGTGAGTTGTAGTGAGAGCATTTGTCCTCCTGGAATCTTGAAATATTGTAGAAAAATCTACATTAACTGGACTCTCATTTCGAGAACCTTAAATTAATCAAAATGTGTTGATGGATTTTTTTTTTTTGGTACTGGGGATTGAACCCAGGGGCATTCTACCTCTGAACTACACTCCCACTAACCCTTTTTTATTTTTTGTTTCAAAACAAGGTCTCTCTAGGTTGCTGAGAGTTTTTCTGTGTTGCTGAGGCTGTCCTCTATTCTGGGATCCTCCAGTCTCAGCCTCTCAAGTACTGGGATTACAGGTGTGTGCCACCACACCTGCCCAGAAGGTGATTTTCTCAAAAGTATTTTAATATGCATGAATTTCTCCATCCGTGAGTACATACATCCAAAAATAAAGACTTGCTGATAACCTAGTGTATAAAATCTATATCTAATTCCATTTGTAGTTGTTAGTGTTGTTGAATGTTGAGAAAATTTAGGCTCAGAAATTTAAATGATTTTCCCATATTCCCAGGTCTAGGAAGAAATAGAAAAAGTCCTAGAACACAGGTTTCTTAAGCCATGCTTTCTCCAGTGTACTCTAAGCCTCTCCTGCCCCAACCAAGTAGGTCAATATATTTCACAAGTGATTTCAATAAAAAGGGCCTGCCTCTTGTTTCTTGGGTCATTCGCTCAACAAACATCACTGGGAACTCATTTCACTTAAGGCCAGCATAGTGCTGCTTGGTGAGGAATACAAAGATGCAAAAAGAGAACAAACAAAAACCATTGTCTTATATTGAAGGTGCTCAGTGTTGGGTGGGGAGACATCAGAAAACAGGTCATTGCCATTGAGTGAGAGAAACTGAATTAAACTGCCAAGAATGTACATTCTTCTCATCTTCCTGTTAACTGAGGTTTAACTGTTGTCAATATTCAGATTTATTTGACCAATGTTTGAGCATCAGCTTTGTATCAGTTATGATGCTAGGAATATGGAAACAGGAGAAAGTACCCCACAGGGTCCCTGCCCTCAAGGGGTTACAGCTGGCTTGGACTCCTGAGCTCTGGCCTGGCTCTTAAGATTTCCATGTAGTAAAGTAGTGAAACTGTGGAGTCCCATCTTACCTGGAAGTTAGGTGAGAAGTCAACGAGAAAGATAAAACTAGGACATAACCCAAATTACTGTTGGCAGTAGCTATATTGAGTGTGCCATGCTGGCCACACTAGGTGCACGATGTGGTTCGGTTCCAAAGCAGTGGTTCTCTACTCCAATTGTACATTAGAATCACCTGGGGAGAATTTAAAAAATCTGATCCCTAGGGCTCCACCCAAGACCACTTCAATCAGAAATCTGGAAGGAGAATGGTACCCAAACACCAGTATTTAAAAAAAATATATTAATTTTTCAGGTGATTCACATTTTCAGTAAAGGTTAAGGACCTCTTCTCAGTGAAAAATAGACCTGAAAATATTCATAGTTGTAGGCATAATAAAAATCATGCCTGTAGGTATTCTAACCAATTCACTTTTGTTGATCAGTAGATGCTCAGAGATGGTGAGGGACAGTCAGAAATCAGGGATTGTGGACCTGGGAACTTGGGCTGTCCAACCCACAGGCAAGCTGGTTCTGTAGCACTGGCTAGTCTTCACTTGTCTTTATAAAGAAATGTAGTCATTTCAAGCTTATTGAGTGTAGTTCTACTAGAGCAAAGCCTCATACTGGTTCACAGACTACTTCCTATGGATAAATTAGTAAGAGCCACCCACTGATTCTTACTGCAACCCCCACCCCCACCCTCACTTCTCTGGATTAAAAAAAAATGTAAATGCTGACATTAAGATTTCAACAAAACATTTGAGTGTTTTGTGATATTTAAATAGTTCTTTCCAGAAAGAAAAGCATGACCACATAATCAGCTAGACACTCCATGGATCATTGAGAAGACCAAGAACGTCCACCCGCGCTCTGTGGATTGTGGTTTAAGATCTTTCTTTGGCCCTCAGATTCTTCATGCATCATGAGTCAGGGGGTATCTCTACGTTAAGCTAATGCACTATGATTGATTCACTTTCCTGGAGGACCCAATGAGGCTGAGGATAAACTTTTTTTTTTCTAGTACTGGGGATTGAACCCAGGGGCATTCTACCTCCAATCTATGCTCCCAGCCCTATTTTCTAGTTTTTATTTTGAAAAAGGGTCTCACTAAATTGCTGAGGCTGGCCTCCAACCTGCAATTGGCCTGCCTCAGCCTCCCAAATACTGAGATTACAGGCATGTACCACCATGCCTGGCTACTCTTTTTGTATCGAGTAGGTTAAACTCTTCACATTCTTAAAAAAGGAGGAGGAGACAGTTGAAGATGAACAAAGTGGTTTTGTTTGCTTTTCCTCACGACCTCCCTTCCTGCACCAATGAGCTGGGTGAACAGTTAGTTGCTAAGAAAAAAGTGAAATGTTCCAAGTGATGGGGCTTTTTGGATATCGATTCTGAAACTTCAGTTGTGTTATTGGCCTGGCAAAGTGGTTGGTTTTCTTTGTGGGGTATGTTAGGAGTAAAGAGGGTGGAAAAAAAGATCTTCTCCAATACATCAGAACTAGCCACAAAATAATTGGGCCTACAGTCTAATCTAATCATGCTCTTGTTTATTCACCTCATATAAAAGTCTCTTAAGAATGCATTTGAGCACAATATATGATAATAATAATACCATAACATACATCGTGAGAAACTTTCGAAAACAATGAAATGTCCACCTGAAACAATGCAGTGTTTATAGACATACAAACCCATGGGGCATGCACATTTGTGCCATTTTCTTTAACTATTGAGTCACAAGGCTGAACTGAAGCATGAAACATATTTTACAAACTGAAACTCACACCAGGAAGAGGCGTAACAAGTGTTATCGGAAGAAGCTTCACATTTGCATAATTTACTACATCAGTTCACATTTTATTATAAAAATTCACATTGTTTTATTGTTTTATTTCATAATGAATTGGAACATGACATCCCTGCTTAGGGGCAGGCAGGAGGCTTGCTCTTCCAAGTCAGTAGTTTGGGGACACCCAGAAGAATCGTCTGTGAGCAAATGTAGTGTTACTTTTTTGAACCGAAGCAAGGATTATAGTGGAACCCAGTTATAAACCAACTCAAGTGTCCACAGGCTTGGATAGAACGTGGGTTAAAAACTGCATCCCATCGCCCCCTCTCCCTATCAAACTGTACAAAAGTAAAAGCTCAGTATAAACCATTTAGTATCGAATGTGAGAATCCTGTTTGCAAAACCGGTTCGTAAAGGGGTTGTGCAGTATTAGCAACTCGGAGAGGGAAAGGGCAGGCCATCTGAGCAAGGACCAATCCCTGTGCCCACTGTTGAGGGGCTGTATGTCTCTTTTAAGCTGTGTCGGGTTATATATATAATACACAATACAAAAACATTACAAGAAAAGGTCGCAACTCTTAGGCAGAGTTTTCTACACAAATTTAACACCACCATTGGCAGGCAATGTTAGATATATAAATTAATAACTTACAAAACATTACAGTATATACATTAAGTAATAAATACACGGTTATGAACAGGAATGGAGGTGTTAGCATGGAAGGCAGTGCAAGAGAAAGACAGCAGCATTAAGTTGAAAATAGCATAATTGAGTGAATGAGGGAGGGAGCGAACAGGACAGAACGGTGTAACCCGCAGGGGCACAGGACACCCAGGGCGCAATGGACACGCTGTCTTATTAAGCTGAGTACTATGCAGACTGTCATGGTGGATGGTACAACTATCCCTATCCCTTCCTACCCCCTATTTTGTTCAACTTTAATCTGTTTACAGCAAAACAGTAAGACTCCAGAGACATGTTCTGAGTATTTGAAGCAGGCAAGCTGAGCTAAGTTACAAGGGCCACCGTGGAGTCAGATTGGACAATGGGAGAAGGAAGGAGTAAGTGGTTGTGGGTGTATCCTTTCTGTCTGCAAAAGTTAACTTTAGTAAAGCAAGAGATATTGCCCAAGTAAGAAGGAAGACTGTTTTCTTTCCTTTTTGTGTTTTTCCAGAAAGAGTCAAAAAAGTGTATGTCAACTTTGAACGCTTATCTGTGTAGAAGTCAGTACTAAACTCTAGGTATTCAACAGGCATTTTTAAAGACATGAAAATGTTTTACAAAAAAGGCACACAGGTTGGCAGACAAGGGGACAGGTGAGCAGATATATAAATGAAGTTATTCATCAGTGAGTTCAGTCACTTGTTGGGACAGGTCCCAACACTTAGTGCAGAGAAATCTCTCAGTTTTGTGTCTTCTGTTTTCAAGCCATTGAGTCATGATCGGCACTGGCCTCCACTCCCACATACAGCTTCAGCTCTCCGCCAAGCTTGCAAGCCAGGCAAGTCAACCGTGGCATTTCCTGAGCTGCTATTTGCTTCATGGCCTTGCATTCTGGCTCCAAACTCAAGTAACTGGAAAGGCCAGGTGGCCTTTGTCCCGTGCAGGCCTCGGCCCCATGGTGGGCTGGCCCTACCACACAGCTGGCATGCTTGTCAAGGGTGGAATGTTCATCTCCACACGGAGAGGGAGATTATGTGTCAATTGGGGACTTGTCTTCTGCCACGAGGTCTACGTCAGTCTCTCCCAGTGAATCCCTGTTGTCTGGATCGATCACACAAAGTGTCTTTGTGCTGCTGAAATAGTTGTGGCCCTCTCCCTCCTTTTCAGGTCCTTCTGAATCCTCCTCTTCGAGGGTCAGTTCAAATTGAAACTTCTCCATCAGACCCTGGCAGTCTCTGTTCCTCTCATCTAGCGGTGGGGAAGGACTCTGGGGTATCATGCTCTGATACCAGTTCCTGTTATCTTCTAATGTATCCAGAATATCCTGCGCATCAGGCTGTACCAGATCTGCCCAGGTCTCCCACAGTGGATGGACAATGTAGTCGATGAAACCAACCTGGAGGGAAAGGAAAATAAGATAACACATCTGTTATTGTGATGGGTCCTGGAAAACCAAACAAGTTTCAGTGGTTTCCATGCAAAGAGAGAGCAATAACAGCCTCTGGGAGATCCATAACAATACATTCCTTTCTATATGGTAGATCCTACACTGGATGCATTATATGCAATGTCTCTTTTAATTCTGCAAAGTAAGTATTGCTGTCTGCCATTTATAAAGGAGGAAATTAAGACTCGTTGTGATTAACTACCCTGTGGAGGTCACATAACCAGTGAGTGGAGGAGCTGGGACTTAGTCCCAGCTTTGTCTGATTCCAAAGCCTGTGTTCATCTCACTACAACACACTGCTTTTCCTTCCACATGTGCCAGATAAGAAGTCTGGATGCAACACTGGCTGGGAACGACGCCGTCAGTACTTGGATTCTGTGAGTCATTCCATGAAGAAGGAAGCCCCAGGTCTAAAGCGTTCTGACTCAACATTCTTTCCCTGATAACTTTCAAGTATGCTGTTGTGCCAGAATGATGGGAGCTGGCCACTGACTTCTCTGGAATTTCTCAAGTTCTGTGAGATGCTTTTGGCTGGTGGAGGAGTTTGATAAAAAAAAAAAAAACACTTGAAAATAATTCAAGCCCTAAACAAACAAATATCCCCTCTGTGGACATGCCTGCTATTGTTTTAGATCCATAGGGCACACAGTCATTTCCATCAGAAGAAAGAAGGAAAATAAAAACAGTTAAGCAGTTCCTTTTGCTGGTGTTCCTGTGAATAAATCGGAGGCTTCTGGCTTTGTTATGGTTTGCACAGAGGCTATGCATCCTGCATGGGCTAGCTATGTGGCCTTATGCCAACCTCTACTTTGTCAGACAAACAGGAAACACTGGGGCTGGGGGCAGGTAGAGAGAGAGAATAGGAACTAGTTGAATGAGGGAATGGAATTCCCCCATCATGGTCTTGGGAGCTGGTGAGATGCTGGATTGGGATTCAAGGGCTGATGAGCAAGGGTCCCCATGGGACATTATATAGCTATCTTTCCATGCCACTGGAAACTTTCCTGTATTAACGTTCTGGTATTTGGCCTGTCCCTTAATATGCTCAAGCTGTACTATATACAAGAACCCTGTGACTCTTTCACATAACTGTTTCTTTCCTAGCCTTAACAAACAAGATTCACACCAAAGTTAGGGTATCACTGATGTGCGTTGGTTATGACAATCAGGCTGTGGATGATTCAGATATATCTCTTGCTTCTACCCACTCCTTTTTCCTCCTTTTAATTTCTTTACGTGTGTTTAATGGAGTTTGGAGGCTATTTTCAAGGTGTTTCCCAGGGACCAGAAATAAGCCCAAGGCAATGGAGAAAATTGAGTAAGCTGGACTCAATGCAGTCATTTCCTTTCTTAATTTGCTTTTGCTTCTGCTAAGAAATGCTAAGGACTTTTTAAAAAGGTAGCTGCTAGGTGCTTATTTCCTGGGTCATGGGATAAAAGAACTCTACAAATTCTAAGAGCGTCCAATCAAGAGCTCTATTGCCAGCTACATCAGATGAAGTTCTACAGAGTCCATCTGTGGGAAACACAGAGTGGGCAATGACGTCATGACAGCAGGGGGACATGTTCACAGAGCTCCAGTGAAACGCTGTGGGTGGAGGGAAGCTGAGTCACTAAGAAGCTGGTAAACTGGACCAAGAGCTTTTTCACCTGACACTAGAGAAACACCTGCTTTATCTACCTCGCAAGGTTGTTTGGGAGTTCAGATAGGACAGCATATAGGAATATGTGTGGAAAATCACAAGAATATCATATAAATATAAAATATCACTGTTATTAAGAAAAGGGGATGTTACTCTTTATTTCTCTGTATCTTTCTCCAGTTAATGCTTTAGGGTATTTGAACTGGCTGATGAATTTAATCTTATTTTGCCTTTTTATAGCATTCAGACTTTAGATCACTTTGACAGATATTAGATTCATTTAGTCGGGTTTCTCTAAGCAGTGACAAAATAATGATTGCAAAAGAACTATATTACAATTATATACATATTTGAAGTTTGTAGGTAATAGAGAAAAATGATAGTAGCAACAACAACAACAATTAGAAAAACACTTCCAATGTTGTTGTGATAAAGACCTTGGGCATTCTTTGAACCTGTTCTCAGTCACAGCACCCAGCTTAGCTCATTCACTGTCCTTAAAAAAAAATGACGTTCAGTGGGCCCTAAAGCCTTTGTAGGACTATGGATACTTTCTAGTGTACATATTCTGCAGCTATTGGCATCTGGAGCATTTCTAAACACACACACACACACACACACACACACACACACACACACCTCAGAGTGTTGTTTCCCATTCACAGAACACAGAGAATTTGTCACTTTTGACACAACCAGAAAATGTCAGAATGTTCCCAAAGGCATAGAAGCATCCTTGGCAGGGGAAACAAACAGGACCTTGGTGACATCTGGTGATGGTGGTGGCGTGTTTGATTATGGAGAGATAACAATGAGAGTGTGCTAGAAAGAAGGCTGAGGAGTTCAACTCCTAGATGAAGACAGAGCTGGGAGGAATCTGGACAGGTGGGATAAAGGAGACAGCAGTGGTCCAGTATCAGCTGGATGTGCTAAGGTCATACATAGCTCTAAATGGTTTGGGGATACATCATCCAAATTCAGATGACTTTCTGATGACTGTTTCATCCCTTCCCTGTGAAACTGAGTGTAATGGAGAAGGCAAATGAGTTATGAGCACAATGAACCTAAATGTGTAATTGTTGTTTTATCATTTCATATATGTGTATATAGACATATATTCTCTTAAAAAAAAAGGAATGAGGTGGATCCCTCCAGTTCTACAATCACTAGAACTCACACATACATACACACACACAAAAAAAATAGAAAAATCTCATTTTAAATACCTGGGATTTTTCTACAGAAGCTGTGTGTTTATCACACATTGGGCTAATCTCCATTCCCCTCTCCCGTTCTTTGTCACCCTGCTGGAAAAATTCCTCCATGATGCGATCTGTCCATTGCCGGTACAGTTCCAAGGACTTGGTGGGGTTGCTCAGGTCTGCACAGTGTACCATGTTGCGAAGGACCTGAAATAATCAAATTTTGGAAGTCCCATAAAGTTAAAGTGTAAACACTGACAGAACATCTTATCCCTCTCATACTAGAACACTCAGTACCAGACCCAAGAACATTTTAGCTGAATTATAATTATGATGCATGCACCACCAAAAAAAAAAAAGCAATATCACAATGGTGTTGGCCAGAGTGGATTATTTACCATTATAGGGTCCAAAAGGGGAGCATATAGATCTTAGACTGAGATTCTTTGATCTTAAGAACTGGAAGGACATGAGAAATCAGCTGCTATTATTTCCTTTTCTTGGTTTGCAAAGAATGCAAAGAATTACTCAAAGTAGATGTATTCACATTTTCCATTTGTTAGAAGAGGAGAGCAGCTGATAGCACTTGTATAACCAAAACAGACCTAACAAACTTTACGTCGGAAGGATTTATACTCAAACATGAGATCTGGGGACTAAGAGTCACGGATACCCTCTTACAAATAGAGTTTGCACTTTATTTTTAGAACTATAATTCAATAAATACAGTTATGTTTTCCCGCATAAATTAGAAGGCAAACTTTATTTATTTTCCTTAGCTTCTTCTTAAGCCCAAAGCTATAGTAGTAGCCAAGGATATGCAGCTAAGCGAATTTATGTTTTCCTTTCCTAAATGTTGTTAGGTTTGGTTTGTGTTAAACCAAAGGCTTTCATCGAATACCTGTATGCGATCAGTATAGTTGTCCAGGAGGAGAACGCCTGAGCTTGTCACTTTCTTGGTTTCTACCATCGTTTTCAGGTCTGCCAGCAGGCTCATGTGTTTGGACATATCAGTTGCTAAAACCTTGGGTAAAAAAAACAAAATGAAAACTCTTAATAAACTCAGCTTATCAGGCAGAACAGAAAAAGCAAGTGGAGAAGGTAGAGGGCTGAAGTCTCACCATGTCAATGACCATTTTCCTGAGCGTCTGACGCTGCTTCTTGGTGAGATTCTGGAAGATGTCACAGTGCTCCTCTTGCAGCAGCTTGAAACCCACAGCGAGGTGATGGTTCTCCAGCACAGACTCGTCGTTGTACATCAAAGCAAGTTCTGAATCTAATGAACAGGAAAAGAATGATGGCTTAATAAAAATACAATAAAACTGTATAACTCAAACATTGGCATCACTTCAAGGTAGGATCAGATCTAGTTCTCTCTGAGTTATTTCAAGAGCCACCATCCACAGGTCCTTGCTCTTAGAGAAGCGGAGCCTCTCTACACATAGAAGTAGTCCATGTTTAAGCAAAAAAAAAAAAAAAAAAAAGATGCTTCTAGGAGTTATTGGCATATAGGCTTTCTCTTTGATTAAAATTCGCTGTCTCTTAAAATCCTTTTTCAAGTCCTCCTATAGCTCAGAGGAAGAATTTGATACAGATAAAGGCATTTGGGAGCAGCTAAATCATATTTTTTTTATCTGTTTGTAATTTCCTTTATGTTTTCATACATGTCATGCTTTAGAATGGAACAAGGCGAAAATGCCACTAAAGGTTATCAAGTGCATTCAGATTTCCTAACGACGTTCACTTTTATATATATTCTCCAACTTCTGGCAATTGTGAGTTTGGTATTTCCAAAACTGATAATGTGTTGGTGTGAATTTTTACTTTACCCAAATAGTATAGCTTTTTTGAAGTTTACTGTAAATATGATAAGTAAACATTAATAATTTTTTAGAATGATCATGATGTCAAAAGTCCTGTCTTCTGGCTCTTTTACACTGAAATTGCAATAAATAGGCATCTAAATTATAGCTTCCAGCCTGCCTTTTATGCAGAAGAATCGCAGATGTCTTTTGCTAGAGCACTGCATTTGGGAATATGGTAATCTAACTTATGAAACCACATTTTCTCATAATCAAGCGTAACAGCCAAGTGATGTAATGTGTTGCTAGTTGCAGGTGCTGTTAGTTATACACCATTGCTTTTGTAGTGTGCTTTGAGTTACGTCCTCAGACAGGGTGGTGTGATCTCTGCAGTCATGTGAGCATTCTTGTTCTGTTCACCCATGACCAGCAGCACATTTCTGCAAGCAGGCTTTATGATGCTACAGTGCTATAGATGGCTGTAGCAGAAAAAACAAAAACAACAACAAAAAAACTTTTCCTGTGTGAAACTAACTGGCCTATATATGGATTAATTCATGGCACACACTAAGCCAGCTGATACAACCCATGTAGACAAGCAGCTGTTATGTTCTTTCAGTGGAAGAACGAGGCTTAAAAAACAGAGTATCCCAAACCTAGATTGCTGTTCTGATGACAGAGGACAAGGACTGACAACAAGAACTCTTTCACTGCAATTAGCTCAAACGATATTTTTATAAAACTACCAGCACTTGATGTTAATCATGACCATAACAGGATAATCAATATTCTCCGAAGAAAAAGTACTTAGGATTTTCACATATAGTGCATTAGCTGAGAGAATGAATAAATTTTCATTAGCACGAAAAGCAAACATTCTGAGCATGACAAATGCTTTGAGTATGGCTTGGGATCCTAAGGCTGGACCAACCCTGAAGGTAAGTAGGTCACCCTCCTTGCTACAGAACAATCATAACCAAAGAAGACAGCGTGTGGAACTTTAATGACCCCTCCTCCTGAATTGTGTAATGCCGTTCCAGTGCCTTTTGGGGAATCTTATTTCTGTCTGAAGACTTCCCTGCTCAAATCCAACATTTATGACTGCTTCCCCAGCAGAGAAGGACACCAACAGGTTACTATGTTGTGTGTCAGAGCCCTGCACAAGACTGAAAGTCACATCATCTCCAAGCCTTTCCTAGTCTTACTGGGTAATTCCACATCTATTATTCTTTCCCTCCCATGTTATATTTTCCAGGCTTTGAGTACTTTTTATGGCTTCCCTCTGACCCTCTCCAAGTTCTCCAAGCAGCTCAAACATTGTGTTGCCAGACTGGACACAGTATCCAGGAAAGGCCGGACCAGTTTGAGTGGAATGGAAGGATTACCTCATTATTACCCTTGTTATTATCCATAATGAAAACATTGGGAGGAAAAAATGCAGTGAATCATAGGGTCATCTTGAGCGACTGTTGTAGTTGTGAACTCACTTGTGTTGATGAGAAACTGATTGGAGACTCCGGGATGGTCGACGTCATGGATGGCAGCTGCAAAAATGGCAGCCAGGATTTCCAAGTCTGTGAAGACGGCCTGTGAACCAGAATGAGGGCATTAACTCCAGAGCCAGCTTGCCTCTCCTGCCTGTTCCTTTTCATCTGAAAGTGCCCCGCCATGGTGTGTCTGTGTACTACCACACTGATATGAAAAGGATGAGGGCTGGAGCTCATTCCCACGTCAAGCCTGCAGGCTGAGGCCTGGAAAGTCATCACACAGTGCTCATAGTGTGTGTGAATACCTGGTGGATGTTTCTTGAGTCAGAAGTATGGCAGCATGGTCCTTATGTAACACAAGCACATCTAAGTTAAAGGAACAAGCAGGCCTGCTCTGCTCTGAGATAAAATAACTTTCATATTCAGCCTGAGTAACTTAGGGGAAAAGGCTTAATTCTAGACTCATTAAGATAAGCAATAAATTATTTCTCAAAGCTTAATTTATAGTGTGGTCACAAACTTGTGTTCATTAATTCATTTAATTCATATCCACTCAATGTTTACTATACGCAAGACTTGAGAACATTTCTAAGTGAAACCTAATGTCTACTGCTCAACTCCTTCATGTCATGTCAGAATAGCGTCTTCGCCCCCACCCATGTACAGTGAGTTAAGCCTAGTGTTTATTAAGTAAATATAGCTGCTAACCATAGGACAGAAATGTCTCTCCCTATCTTCTGTGATTATGTAAATCTCTGGTCCTTCAAATGGTAGCCCAGTTTCTACCTCTCCCAGAAAGGGCAATCCTAGTACTCAAGGACACAGTATATGCTCCTTTTTCTACAAGTTTGTGGCACTCCTGGCTAATTTCTGGCCACACAATAGTCATCGTATCAATATCACTGGGTGGGTTATAAACAGCACTGCCCCATTCCATGATCCTTATACAGAGCATAAAAGCAATACTATTCCTTTCCTTTAGGGGGATCAAACATACTTAGCTCCACCTCACTTTTCTAAGTCTTCTTAGATTTCTTTTAGAAAATATGGAAGCCAATCATAGAGTTATGGGCAGTTCAATCTTTCTTTCTGCAAAGGTGACTGAACAGGGCTTAGCCAACCCCTCCTGCAGTGGGTCAGCACATTTTGGAAGTACCTGACTACCATTTCCAGCTATCCAGTGACAGCATGTCTGGGCACATTGCTGATTATACTGGTACATACAAAAGCATTAATCTGTGAGAGAAGGCATCATAGCCACCTCCTCAGATCTTGTCTGGTTACATGAAACACTGTTCTTCTTTGCTTCAACATTATCAATTCCTCTGTGCTATATTTTCAGTTATTGTTTCTTCAACCTAGAGAATCAGGTTGCTGAATTCCTAGAATAAGTCCATGGTTGCTTATTCCTAATAGGAACTATATAGAGCATTTTACATTATATTTCTGTGATCCTCCACAGATGTTTTGGGCAATTCAGATTAGTATATGCATGTTGAGGATGTCTGTTGAGGATGTACTATATACCAGACACTACACAAGATACTTTGAGATACATCGTATCCCTTACTAGGAATATAATGTATCCTTTTTACAAGGAATACAATGAAGAACAAAGCATGGATCCTGTTAATCATTTGAAAATTAAATAATTTTCAATTGGAAGAGATGTAAAGGGAAGATTCCTCTGATATTAGAAAGCAAAGAAAGTAGAAATGTCGTCTGTTTTTACAAGTAACCCAATTGATGGATGCTATACATAATCAAGAGCCAGTTCAAGTATTTTGGGTCTTCCAATTACATTACGTTTGTAAACACATTGCATACATTACATGGCACTTTTAAAAGAGGATGGACAGGTATGCAAAACAGATCATAACTACTCACATCTAATGCTGGTGTAGAGAGAAGAACATGGGTTGACTGGGCTACATCAGCAGCGTGCAGGCTGTTATGATACGCCACATCAGAATGGTAATGGTCTTCTAAAGTCATCATGTAGGTTACAAATGTGTCAGATGAGATTTTGAATGTCTTTAGGAGGTCTCTTTCCTATGTAGCAAAATGAATTAGAACATGAATAAGTGGTTGTCCAAGATGAAGCGCTTGCCTCGCATGTGCCACGCCCTGGGTTTGATCCCCAGAACAGCACATGCGCGCGCGCACACACACACACACACACACACACACACACACACACACAAGGAAACTCAAATCACAAAAATAAACCATGATGGAAAAAAATCATAAAGCGCTATCTAATGAATAACTCACATTCGCTTCTGTTCACTCACCTGAAATATAGCGTACATGATACACGTTAGGGGCCGGTTGTGTGAGTATCCAGCCACATTGAAGATGTTAAGGCCCCATTTGTTCAGGTCTTCCAGCTCCTGTAATCAAAATTAGAGGAATTTAGGAATAAGGACAATTTTTAAATTGTTTTTTTGAAACGCAGCTTCACTCTATTGCCCATACTGGTCTCAAACTTGTGAGATCAAGCGATCCTCCTGCCTCAGCCTCCCAAGAATTTGGAACTACAGGCAGGAGTCACTATACCCAGTTTTAATTATTTTCAAATAATTTTTTAAATTTATTTTTTGGACACTTGGCTCCCTATGTCTTTAGAGCATCTATTTAGCATGATCTAGTTGCATGGAAATCTGAAAATGAAATGGCTTAGGAGGGAGGGTGTGCTCATAATGATCAGTACAAGTTTGTGCACATTTCTTTCTTTTTAGTAAAGGAAAAGTATATCTCTATTTATAAAGTTGGTTGCTGACCTACATTTGCCACGTGACAATCCTCAACCAATGTTGCTTTCAAAGCAGCCACATGTGAGTAGAAATCATGCTGGTCCCATTTTCCTGTCTCTTCCTTACTTAGCCTCTCACTGGCCCATCAGTAACAGCTAGAAAACAGTGTCAAGGAAACTCCTCTACCCTGCGGTTATTATCACTGAAGTCAGGTCAGGGAGACTCAGCTGCCAGAATGTGCAGAAATTAACCTCAATTTAATGTAAAAGGTCATGAAGAATGCCAGTCTTGAATTATATACCAGGACTCCGAGGCCACAGACAGGCCTGGAAGAAACATCATTCATGCCAGTGATGTGGGGTTATTCCAGGATTATCTGATTTAAGGAGCAATTTCTTGCATTCTTAATGACTGCCCAGAGGTTAGCCCAACGTTTAATCAACCTGACTCTAATGATGGCTTTCAGAGAGCCTCGCTGAATGTTCACTTGCTCAAAGTAAGCTCATCTCATGTTCCCAATAGGCTGAGAGGACCTCTGCAGTCACTTTGCACAACCTCCTAGAGGATGCATGAATTTGTTCTGTGCCTTCCTCTGCTACTAGGATTTAGGCTTAGGAGGCAGTGCTGTCCCTGTCTCTTCATTTCTTCTCCAGCCAAATTAGTGCAGATTTTTACCACTGATCTGTGGCATACCATGCTCAAAATGTCCTCTGGGATAATCCAGACCTGCCTATTGCCTTTCCTTTGGACTTTCTCAAAGTCCCTTCAGAAGGATGCTCCATTCATGAGTAACTGCCCATTATTGAACTCAAATCAACTTTTTTTTTTTTAAATGAAAGAAGGATCTTCAATCAGGTGCCCAGCAATGGACAAAGAGGCCATATCAGGTCAGGTGAGGTGGTGTGCACCTGTAATCCCAGCTACTTTAGAGGTCAGGGCAGGAAGATCACAAGTTCAAGACCAGCCTGGGCAACTTAGTGAGACCCTGTGCCAAATAAAAAATAAAAAGGGCTAGAGATGTAGCTCCATGGTAAAGTGTCCCTGGGTTCAATCCCCAGAACTAGGGCAAAAACAAAAGCAAATCCTTTCCCTATCATAACATTTAATGATAAGGCAGCAGTGATCCCTACTATTTTCTAAATGATAGATAGGCACCTGTGTGCTGTAGAGAGCCACGTGTACACAGACCCCGCATGTACACACCTTGGCCAGGTGGTCTTCATTGTCCGTGTTGACTCCGAAGCGTGAGATGCTGGTATTGTTTAGGCTTGAGCTGTGCATCAGTTTCTTCACTCCGCTGATCTGCGTCATGAGCTGCTGCTTCTTCTTTTTCTCCCTGTCTTTCTGCGTGGGTGATGGAATCTCCACATCATTCTGTTTGTCTGCAACAGAAAAAGGGATATGCTTTTCAGCACTTGTGTGGCAGTGAGCATAGACGGTAATATCCCAAACAACTCTAACCACATGGAATGGGTTTTGAACCTTATAAAGGACTCCCATAGCATGATCTTACTGCATCTCCAGGATAATCCTATAGGTAGGTAAAATGTGATTTATTGCTCCATGTTATTCCCAAGTAAACGGAGGTCCAGAGGAGCTAAATAAATTTTCCAAGAAGAGGCAGAGAAAGGACCCAAGAGCATTCTTCTAACTTAGCAGAATCATACTTAGACATTTTTAAGACGGAGCAGCAATATTTATATGTAGATGTTTTATTAAAGTGAGCAACTTTGCTTTTTGTACAATAAAAAATGTTCATCAGCCAAAACCTAGGTTAATAAAAACAAGGTTCTGTCCATGTTATTATACTTTCATTCAGTTTTTAACTTAAAAAAAATCCATGACTAAAGCTGGGTTCAGTTTAAATGAACAGTATATATATATATATATATATATATATATATATATATATATATATGCTAGAAAAATAAGTGGTTCATAATCTTCAAATAATTACTTTAATTTTTTTTGCAGTACTGGGGATGGAACCCAGGGACATTCTACCTCTGAGCTACACCCCCAGACCTATTTTTTATTCTTTATTTTGAAATAGGATCTCACTAAGTTGTGGAGGGCCTCACTAAGTAGCTGAGGCTGGCCGCAAACCCGGATCCTCCGGTCTCAGCCTCCCAAGTACTGGGATTACAAGTGTGTGCCACCATGCCCGGCTCTAATAATTACTTTAAAACCTTGGTTTATTACCATTTGAGGTTTAGAGGAAGACTATTATTTCAGTTTATTTTATTCTTTGTGTCTATTATTTCCACTAATAAATGATAAGGCCTCTTGTTGGTAGTAGGTATTAAACTAATATTAAATATTTATAATCATCTCATTTAAAATTTTTTTAAATGTTGTTACAAGGTAACAGTAGAGCTAGCATTAGTGAAAAAGTGTTTATCAGTCAGGCATGGTGGCACACGCTTGTAATCCCAGTACTTGGGAGGCTGAGACAGGAGAATCGGATAGGAGGTTTGAAGCCAGCCTCAGCAACTTAGTGAGGCTCTCAGCAACTTAGTGAGACCCTGTTTTCAAATAAAAAATAAAAAGTATAATATGTCTAGGGGTGTAGTATGGAGGTAGAAGGTCCCTGGGTTCCATCCCCAATACTAAAAAAAAAAAAAAAAGAAAGAAAGAAAAAAGTGTTTACCTACTTACAGAAGCCCTTTCCTTTATAGTATTAAAATACTTTAATATTTCTATCTATTAAAAATATCAACAATCAAACATTCTATTTCACTTCATACAAGATATATCTTGAGTACTTCGGAAGAAATGCTTTAACTCTTTCAGGCCACAGGGATGCCTGTGAGTGCACAGAGGTGATCATTGATTTATTGCTTAACCACTCCTTTAGTGAGCTAAATGACACCCCATGGCTGAAAGAGTCAATGTGGCTTTCAAAAGCAGCAACATTTATCTCTGCTTGTTACAGTGAAAATTAGTGCAAAGACAACTTCTCCATTTGAAAATGACAGGTTCCCAGACGGCATGCTGGGACCTAGACTGTCTGCTTTTAGACTCTTACAGATGATGGCAGAGTCACATGTTTTCTCCCAGGACCTCTGCCTGCTCACAGGCCCCAGCAGACACTTCATCAAAGCAAAGCAAGTGCAGGGAGACATTCCCAGCTTCATGTACACATTGCCACCTGGCCGCTGGGCTGGAACAGGGGTGTTCTCTAATCCTAGCACCCCACCATGGTCTCTAGGTACACACAAAGTCTTCGGCTATGACTTTTGCTTTGGGAAGAATTTTAGTCATCTCTGTTAGTTTAGGGGTTTCCAACCTAATCCAGCATGAGAAGCACCCAGGAAACTTTCAAAAAATACAGATTTTTATGGGCCCTACACAGATCTACTGAACCAGTATTTTTTTTTTTTTAAATTCCCCTGTGATGTGGATGAACAAAGTTGTCTGGGAACCAACAACACTCCCATACTCTTATTTTTCAGATGAAGTCAGCAACTTGACCAAGCTAACAGAACAATTTATTTAACAGATATTTAATGTGCAATTACTTTGTTCCAGATAAAATGATTTGAGAGCATAGAACCCAGGCCTCGAGGTTCCTGTTAAAAATTGCTTTCCTGACACACAATCTCTGGCATAGGTACTATGTATTATTTTTTAAATACTTTTCTTCCTGTCACTTCACTCCTAACAATCACTACTTTTTGCTAAAATGAAAGGCCACAATAGTCCCTACTTTTCCCAACCACCATTCTTCATATCTGGTTTAAGAGGCTATTCATTTCCCCTGTACCTCTGCAGATATAACCATCTCTGTGGGACTAGCATATTTCCCCCTTTGTTTAATTACAGGTTCTCTGCAACAGTGAGCAATTGAGCTGAAACACTGCAGTATCTGGAACGTTGCAGAGAGAGGGCCATGATTCAGAGAGAGTGCCAATTGGACATTAATGGGTGTTTCCCCACACAAGCACTGGAACAACTGGTAGGCTTTCCTATTCTGGATTTCCTCTATTAAATGCTTAGCCGGAGTAATGTGGAAATTACCTGAAATACAGACTCAAAAAAATCACAAAAAACACTCAGTGAATTTGCATTTATAGAATGGTTCTGACCTTTTCTGATCCAGTGGGAAACAAACAAACAAACAAACAAACAAACAAACAAACAAACAAACAGACAAACAAACAAAAAACAGACACAAACATTCTTCTTGCTAGATCCCAGCATCATGTAATTGTGAAAATTTCTAAACTCTTTTGCATCTCAAAAATTCTAAGTTCTAGCTTTTGAGACGGTAAGTAGGGAATTAAAAAAATGATTTTTCCCATCTGAAAAAATATTAAATTACAATATAACATCTAAAAATCTTGTTTTATTTATGTTCTCGCCACCTACATCCTGCTTTGTTTTCCCTGAAATTATATACTTCTATTTCCATCTGTCCCAGCAACCTAGAGCCCATTAACATACAGTAGTATCGATAAGTACTTGGATTGGTAAATGTTCTATTGTCTGCTTTTCTGCCTGTCTACCTGCCCACCACCTTTATAGATGGGAGCAGTACAAGTCAGACAGATTAAGGGATTTTCATCTCCCAGGATGACACACTTTAACATTTAATGATTCTTATTGAAATATTGCTTTTAAGTTTAATGTAATATCGTGGAGGCATCTCATTTTGCTCTGAGATGATTGCCATGTTTTGACCAAAGCCTTTTATATTACTAGAAGCTGTTAACAAACATTTTTTTTTAGGTCCAACAATCTTGTTTCCTAAAGATGTTTTTTCCCCAAAGTAATATACATGTTACTTAATGACCTTAAATGTGATTTGCTTCTCTATGTTCTGAGTTCTATTAGGAGTGGTAGGGATTTAGGTCTAGAAGTTAAGAGAGCTAAGTCCTAGTTCTGGCTCAGAAACATATTATCCAAAGTGGTTTTGGTTAAGTTACTTCATTCTTCTGGACCTCCAGTTTCTCTCCTGTAAAATGAGGCTATTGTACCATGAGGATATTGAAGTCCCTTACAGATCTGACAGTTTATGAAGACGACTTCATGGTACTCCAGGAACACCCAGCATGTTCACAAAGTAGGATTAAGAGTTCCATGTCCTATATCTGCAGTTTGGACATGACCTTTGTTCATTTGTTTCTTTAAGATTGTCAAATTTCGAATCTAGTGTTCCTCACGGAGGATCCATGTTGTCAGGTTTGCCTCAGTGAAACTGATAAGCTTAGTCCATATCAGAATCATAGCATGCTTGAGTTGGAAGGGACGTGGGATGTCATCTATCCCAGGGCTCCCATTTCACAGATGATGCATCTTGTGTATTTTTCTCCCTATATTTCCCTAAGAAACTTTAGACTCTAATCTGCCTGTTTAGTCTGTTTAGTGGGGTTTGCATGTGTGCATTCAAACATATACACATATAGTGCTTCATGCACATGGCCCTCCCAATGCGAAGAGCATGTACGGATTGGGATTCTAATAACTTTCCTCAACAACTTGTTCTTGATAATTTAATTTTCAGGATAATGAGAAGATACACAATTGATTTTCCTTAAGAGATGTGCCTACAATGCATAGAGAATATTCAAGAAAGAGTAGACATTTGTCCTTAAGATAGAAAATGCTGAGACCTGAAAGCTTATCTTTATTATCTTATGAGCTTTCCTTCTTGATAGCTGATAAAAAAAAGATAAGTTAGTACAGTATGTTAAAATGGTCTTGTTGTCCTTGGTAAATGGATGTCAGAAGAGACTACATTGCTTCAGTCAGTCCTGAATGGTTAAGGGCTCAGAGACTTCATGGGGCTTTTAACTCTCATGGTGAGAATCTCTTCTACAAAGACACACCTTCCCTAACATTTAAAAATGCAATTGGAAAAAAAAAGGGGGGAGCTCTTGCATTCATTGATCTCATTCTTCTCTCCTGTAGTTGATAACCTGTAAAATGTGCCTAAAACAGCCCTAGCTTAGGCAAAATAACTGAGCACTACACAAACAGGATATATCTGAAATGGTCAGTGAAGATTCCTGCATTTGAAGAGATAAAAGGAAAGCAGGGGGGAGAAAAGGATGCGAGGATGAGGGTGTAATAAAAGGAAAAGGATGTAATATTTTCTGTTCAATTAGATTCTAGCCACCTCTGGGAGACAAGATGTATGAACATTTCTTCTCCTTTGTTCTGCAACAAAGACAACAGTTGTTGCAACTGCGACTGTGGAAAACCAAGTGGTGCAGATGCATATGGAAACAGGAAGGCGCTTGTCAATCAAGCTGGTGGCCACTGGCTGCATCGTAATGCAGCCAGCTTTGTACAAGGATGCTTAAAGAGAAAACCGATTGATCTGCTGATAGCAGCAACTTCTTTGGTGTTAGAGAAATAGGATTGATTTTTTAAAAATAAAATCAGAAGAGGTATGCGTTTCCATAAGGCATCAAGGCGAATGCTCATTGATTTAATGATATACGGCTGTGCCCAAAATGAGGGTGTGATGCTCAGCTGTAAGAATGGGTCGTTTCCCTGGAAAATGGAGTTTCATAAGCAAGCATAATCCAGCAGTAATTGAAAGTCCACAGAATCAGAATCTAAATGTTACCCATTCGCTCTGCACTATGCTTTGCAGATTCTGTAGGCCTTATTAAATTCAAGTGGTCCAAAGAGGTTCATTATACAATAGAATTGACTTTAAACCTGAGACCAGAAATCCCTAATAATCAAACAAGATGTGTGACAGTGATTGAGGATCAGCCATGCAAACCTGTTCGCTCAGTGTCATGTGTTAAGAACTGGCAATGGAACAACAGAGAATAAGAGATAAAGGATCTGGTGTGAAGACAATGCTGCTGATTAGAGAAGACAAAACCTTTTAGAGATATGAAAATTCTCCCCTTCCCTCACTACTTATCTTTAAGAAATAATTTAGCAAAGCAATAGACTACTTTCAAAGCTTATTCTCATGACTCACTACAATTAGTCCTCAAGCACATCCCTCACACCACACCTCAGAGGAAACCTTTTACTCGAAGCCCAGTTATTGGAAGAATGCAAAGAAAACCATGTCAGGGGAGCTAGTGCAGCTGTCTCTAGGGTTTGGTGACTGGACCTTCCCTACTGCTGCAGAGGTCTTGGCAGAGATGGAAGTAGGTAGATAGATAAGGGGGGACCTGCAGTCATATAAATACAATTGGCCCATGATAGCATTCTGTCTTAATAGGTATTTTCTTTCATTCGTGACATCATCTTCTTGCTTAATTTTTCCCATTAAAAATTGGCTTTAGTTCTTATTTTAAATGGATTTCTTTTTTATGACTTCACCCCACTCCAAATTCACAAAGAATATCCTTGATGGGTTGGAGAAATTAATCTTGAAAAAGCTCAGTTATGGGACAGGTTTTTCCCCCCCATTAATACCTTACCTAAGAAAGTATTTGAAATGTACTCAGACACCTGGTTCCCTGATCGGCTCATCTCCGAGAGGTGTGTCAGCTCGCGGTTCAGCATCCTTTTGAACTGTTTGTGAAGAAAAAAAATACATTAGCCACCTAAAAAAGAGCAAATTATCACTTTAAATGTTTCCAACTTTACTTTCTAGGAACCAAGAGATTGGACAAGCAGATACAAGTAGATAAATGATACTGATGTATTGAACATAATATACCCTTAATTTGAAATTATTCCAACGTCATTTTAGGAAAAAAAATTTTTTTAAGATTTCTTAGAATTAATATCTGATTTCTTTTGAAGATGCAAACACAGGAAAAGGAATTTCAATTAGAGGTCAAAATAATTTTACTTGAAAAATGTAACTACTTTAAAAATACATTTAGTGGAAATTAACTCTGTAATATAATTTGAGGTGCTAACCTATTCAGGGAACAGAGATTAAGGGAAAAGTTTAAAGGAAAACAAAAAAAGAAAACACCCTTTAAAAATGGAGTATAGTAAGAACAAGATTAAAATACATCACAGTATATTTAAATACAATATGATATAATGTAACACGCCCGTTTCACAGTAAGAAGCCCCATGGGTTAAATGAACCACAGATGGAATCCTGACAGATGTCTGTCGCAGAGAACATATAGATGCAAACGTTTCACATTCTATCAAAGACACATAGCACAATCAAATTAACCCACCTTGATGTAACCCCAAGATACAGATAACAAATAGTTTGCCTCAGGCATTTTGAATACTCTTCTTAACACAATCCACAAAATCCCTTTGAAAGAATTCAGTTCTGAGAGAGCAATCCGGAAAGAATCAGGATAGCCCCGCAGACCCAGCGGTAAAATAGTCAAAACTTAGAGAAAAGACAAAACCTCCAAAATTTATGGCATTTCTTAATCCAGACACAGCCGGTTGTCACACTCCATTCTTGCTAGAAGCCCATGCTCCTGCTCAGTGCCTGGCAGAAGAGAGTAATGAAATCAGGAATTGCAGGAAGGAGCAGAGCCTGTCCAAATGTATTCAGCTGGCCAGCTTGAAGCACTTGTCAATTATGAATAGTCCTGGTGGCCGAAGGGGTTTCCACCCTACATTAGTTCTACTCAGCTGAACTCTGCAAAGAAGCAGCAGTTCTTCTTTCCCAGGGATTTGCCAGGCTGGGAAACACAGCCATCTTTTAAAAAGGAGAAGATTAAAATGGAGGAAGCCCCATGAATATTTAAGTAAATTTGAAGTTGTACCCTCCCCCATTTCAAGGAGGTGTGCCTTAACCCTCTCTCTCCCCTGCAGACCAGCCCTCTGCAGATGCAGCCTCCGCACAGAGCTCAGCCACTGGCATCCTTTCAAAGTGATGGTGCGTGTGATTAATTCACTCGCTGAACATTTTTTTAAAAAATTGAGAAATGTTCTCACTGTAGCTGTTTTCAGACCAGGCTCCGAGTATACAAGAATCTTTGCTTTTAACTAGCTTTTCAGAGGGTTATTTGCCCACCAATGGTGTGCTAATGCATTTAGCCTTCTTTCACAATGCGATGAATGGGAATGGGACTAATTTATTTCATTTGAAAAGGACTCCATGTGCAGCCTGCATTTTTCTGCAGTCCATCAGCTCATTAATATGCATATTAGATTGCATTCAGCAAATGGACTAAATTCATTTAACCTCTGGGGTATAGGATCTAGAGTGTGTTAGGAAATACAATATACTGTTTGCTGAATAAATGATGGCTTATTTGGAGTTATGAGTGACTATTGCTTATTTGGCATTGAAGTGTTTTACCCTGCAATTCATGTTAGAAATATTTAGGAGTTAATCTAATTCTTATTTTATGTTAGCAACCTAGGACATGTTGATTATGTCATACTTTTCCTATAGGCTCTGCTGCTGCCCCCTCCTCCTTGTCAGCATTACAGCACAGGCAGGAGGACAGTCTAGGACTAGAGCCTGCTGCAGTGGGATTCCCTGCCCAGGCCCATCCCACTCCTTTCCTCTCCTCCCTCCCCTCCATTACCCTACCCCTTGGCTTCCAGGAGTTCCTGCGCAGCACAGTGAAAGGATAGCTAAGCGCCATGGCAACAGCCTTCACTTGTAATTGGCTCTCTTTCCTGTGAGGCATTCCCCTTCCAAATGAGCATCCTGCACCAGACAATAGCTTCACCTCAGGCATCCAAGCCCCGGGTCATGCCATGCCTGTGCCCGGGAGACCAGGCCTTTTGAGGTGAAGCCAGTGCAAATCAGGACTGCACTGTCTACCATCCTCAAAGAGGCACAATCACCCTCTTCCGAGTAACCCTGCTTGCGTATGTGTATGTTTTCCCATGAGACTCTATGTTGGCAACAGTAACCAGGCTTCTCTGAATCAATCATCTCAGCTAGTGTAGTTTCCTCATTGAAACTGCAATTTCGAACTCCAGGTGAATAGTAGAAATACCAAGTTATTATTTTTTTTAAAAGATGCATCTGATCTGTCACAAGGGCCTCTTGTCTTCAGTTCTCAAAAGCACTGAAACTTAGAAGACTTATGTACGTTGATGGATCTGCTGAATCTTAGCAAAGAAACAAACTTTACTTGGACCATTGCAAAAATATCCTGTAAAAAGCTTAGAGGTGAGATGATTTCTTCCATAATCTTTTCTGCACTAGGCTTAACCAAATGCAATGATTATCCTCATTTTGAATCCTTTGGTATATGTGAATTGCTGAGGAATATTTTGGAGTCAACCAGGCTTGTGCTAGTTTAATAAGGCCATTTTATTGTGTATTCGATAAATATCAAATACCTAAAATAGCCAGGCAAAGCAATGAAGATAGAGGAGTGTAAGAGCAAGCAAGCAAGCAAACAAACAAACAAAAAAATCTTTTCATGCCTTTAATCAGCTTTCATTCTAGTAGAAATACTCAGCTACATTGGGGCACATTGGTTAACCACAACAGTTGACAGTCTGGAGAGGGTGGGGCTAGTTCCTTATTAGCCACATTGGCCCCCCCAACTTAGAAGTTAGATATAAATCGAATCAGAGAAGGCCAGCAGAGGCAAGACCATCCTGCTTATTTTCTTTTAATAGTATCCCATCACCACAGTACTCTGTTGGGATACGTCATCAATCAGTCCAAATGTAGGAGCAGGGAGGTGGCTCTCAGCTACGGGGTGAGAATAAACCACTCCCCTCCCCTCCCCTCCACACTCACAGAAGAGGTCAGGGTAGCCCTATAAGTAGTGAGCAGATGAATACCACCCCTCCTTCCCATGTCTAATTCTCCCATGAGCCTTTGGCTATGGGCATGATGATGCCATCAAAAATAGAGTCAGGCTGAGACAGGAGGATCGCAGGTTCATGGCCAGCCCCAGCAACTTAGTGAGGCCCTCCATAATACAACTTAGTGAGACCCTGTTTCAAAATAAAAAAATAAAATAGGGCTAGGGGTGTAGCTCAGAAGTAGAACACCCACAGAGTCATCTTAAGGCAACCGTAAAACACATACCATGATGAAGTTTGTAAATAGAGGTCATTTGGTGTCAGAAACCAACCCCATCCTTTAAATGTTGCTGGTTTTCCTCCTCCATAAGGCAGGGCCCAGCCACACTAAGACAATCATTGCTCTCATCAAAAAACACTAATGAAGGGCCCACTTATGTTGGGCTCTGTACAAACTAAGGAGGGGAGACATGACCTTCAGGGAATAGGTGGGCTTCTTGTACATTCTAGCAAGGTAGAGTCCAATTACTACGGTTAGTTACTAGACAGATCAAGGGATGGAATAGATCTGACATATGTTTGAGGTTAAGGCGGAGGAGACAGCTGAGGAGCTCAGCTTGGTTGGGCTTTCAGTGTCTGACCCCCATATGGGAGTTGCTTCTGGTGAGCTAGAGGCAGCTGGGGTGCAGTCGATGAACCTAGACTTTCATTCTCAGTTCTCACTACCTTTCTTGTGAAGTCATTTCACCTCTCATATGTGAAAGAGAATGATGTACAATTTTAGGATCTCGGCTTCTCAGCTCTCAGCTTTCATGATGCTGTGATAAATTCTGTGGCAGCCTCCTACAGTTTGAACACATTGTTTACCAGCAACCAATACTTCCCAGAAAGCAAAACTCCCTGCACACTACTGAGAAAAACAGCAAAAAAAAAAAAAAAAAAAAAAGGAAATGCTTCAGACTATAAGAATAAGTCAGCAACAAAGGAGGAGAGGTATTTACCACGTCTCAGAGTTTGTAGTCTAAGATTCTTGGATTCTCCCTATTTGTCAAGTTAGATGTCTAGTTTAGATATGAATGTAAGATAGGTCCTGAATAAAACTATGTCCCAAGGAGTTACAGGATTGGAGGGTAATGAACATTATTTACTTCAGCAAATGCAGTACAGAAATCTACAAGCAGGAACACACTGTTTCAAAGATAAACGTGTCTCCACTGTCTAATGTACACAGATCCTATTTTTCTTTAAAAATCTGTCTTCACACACACACACAAAAAAACCTCTGTTTGAGACTACCTAGAAATAATGTCCCCAGAGGACATGGCCAAAGCTTCTTTTCAACACAGACAAGCAAAGTTTGTGAATGAATTTTTATGCCTCCCTAAGCTTATGCCCAACAGGAGATTAGCAAACATTTTTAAGAAATTGCAGTTATTTTTTGAAAAGGGAAGAAGGTACCATTTTCTATATAAATTATTTAACATTCCTTGTCAAGAATATACCTCCTCTATAAAACCATCTGTAATTTTTTGGAACGAGGCTTTCTTTAGTAGTGAGAAGTTACTTTAAAAAATATATGCTATCTAGCAACTGTTGAAATTCAATTACATTTGATAGGGAAATTTTGTTTGATGGGTTCAATTTTTCCTTACTTCAGTGCTACATACAGAGATTCTTTTCTTCTGAGCCCGTTTCTTCTGAAGTGATAGAACACTTCCACCTTTTTCTATATTTCTCTTCAAAGGACTAGTTTAAAGTTTGTGTAAAGATCCTCAGGCAAGCTAGGCACTATCTCGATAATGAGTTACTAGTAAAACAAACCACAGGGGAAGAGTGGACTGGAATGATGTCAGAGTCTTCACAAATATAAAATTCAGTGATTTTATGTTTCTCTCAATAAAATAATCCAGAAGATAATACAAGGAACTGATATCAAGCCTAGGAAAGAGCTACTCTTTAGCCTAACTTAGGTTTGTCAGAGGTAAATCCCAAGCATTCAAAAATCCCCTTCGGCCTATGGAAGAGTTGTCATTGATAACCTTCTGATGAAGTCAGCCAGAGAAAATTGTCAGGAAGGAAAGAAAAGGTGCCAAAGAGAGGAAGACAGCCCCAGTGGCTGCTCCTGTGGGTGGCCGTCTGCGTATGAGCCCAGCTGTGAGACAGGCGCCTTATTGTGTGGGATCTTCCTGTTTTTGCAGTGTGAAACAACTGCCGAAGTCATTAAAGTCACAATGACTTTATTAGGGGCTAACTTTTGACTCATATTTTATGCTTTGTTAGTCATAACTTTATAAGAATTCCTGGGCAAATTTTTTTGAATCTGCTGAAATCTCTCGAAATCACAGAATGCTAATAGTGGCAGAAAGACGTTGAAACTGGAGGCATAGTTCAGTGAGAAATGATTGTGAGCAGAGTTTTCTCTGCCTCAGCTCTGTAATGAACCAAATGTGTGATCTTGGGTAAGATGAACTTCTCAGGGTCCAGTTCTTTAGCTGTAAAGTGGCTGATTTCTAAGGTCCTTTTTTACTTTAAAAAACTGTACCTTCCATGGGAAGAGAGGAAGATTGAAAGAAGTGGATTTTATTTCTTAAGCACCTACACTTCCATTTGCAAATCTGACTTTAAAAGAAGAAAGATGAAACAGAACAGGGATGTACTGCACTTTCTCTAAAACCCTTTATGAAACTCACAATTTCCACAATTCTTGACATTTCAGATTATCTGATAATGAGCATCTCATCTCTTCCCTCTTTCTGTCTTTCCCTATAAACTCCATCGTTCTTTTGAAACTTGTTGTCGGGTTTATTTAATGACATGGTTGTCTTATTTGAAAGGCAAGTGAAATAGAATTGGGTGAGTGGTAATCAGGTAAAACAAGGAAGAAATGACATGAGATTGTCATTTAACATCTACCGAGCCATAGACTATAGTTCCAGGATGGGCCATTCTGGCAAACAAGTTCTGCCGTGACCAAAGCGCTCAGACACTAGGGAGCACAGTTAGGTCATGCTCACTGTCCATGTGCCAAATCAGGAAGAGACTCTTCTAAACACCTTATAATTGAGTGACTTCTCGGCTTAACTACCCAGTTATATAGTAATCCACGGCAAATAAGTAGCTAATAAAAAACAAGCATGGATATCTCTACCATAAATCTGCAACAAAATGTTGGCATTTATGATGAAGCAAAACCAAAATCAATTCCACATTCAGGTTAGAGGACAAATATTTGCTCAAGTGACACACGGAAGGTGAAGTAGGGACAATCCACTAGTACTTTCATACAGAAAACTAGAAAAAAAAAGTCAAAAGAAGTTGAGAAGTCATGAACAGACCTCAGAATCTTTTGTTATTTCTTCCTATCTATCCCATTTGTTGTTCTCAATTTTTCTTAGAATTTCTGAAATCTTTTCAAGAGAAGACATGACACACATTATTAGAATGCTAAAAAAATGACCTTTCCTAGACCCACAGTAATTCCCATTAGAAAGTTTATAGAAATTTCTCATGACCCCAACATTCCCTTAACTCTGAGAGTTGCTTCGGTAACATGATTAAATAGACAGAAGACACTGTAACTATTTATGCCTAAAAGGCTGATATATTCACTGCATTTTGTATTATATATAATATTTATAAACTATACAGGTTTATTATATATATATGTGTGTGTGTAGGTTTACCAGATTTAACACAAAAATTCAGGACACCTAGTTAAATTTGAAATTCATATAATAATTCCTATTATATACATAATATTATATATATATATATATATATATATATATATATGTTTCAGATATTACGTGTCCAAATAGTCCATAAAGAGATTCAAAGCCAGAAACTCATCATAACGTATCAGGTTTAGAGGTACTGCATGCTTTTAGAAATTTAAAAATTTTCAAACTTGTTTTTAACAGAGGCTTTTTTTTTCTTTTGAGAAACACAAGAAAATCTGCAACTGTTCCTGGATGTGACAGTATCATTTTATATACTTGACTACTCCCCTTTAATTTCTGTTAGTAGAGACAAAAAAGGTATTTTGTCAGATTTTGAGTGTTGATCTGATAATTAAACATAGTAGAGGCTTTTTATTCAACATTGAGAAAAATCAATCAAGGTACACTATTCAGTTACTCTTTTTTTTTCTTTTCCATTTAAGCCTTTTTTCTGAGCAGGGATAGTGGTTAATATTTAACCATAAGATTCAGAGGTGATTCTCAGGATATTAATGTGATTCCAAAGTAGATGACTAAGGTTTCTTTTGAAATAGAATACTTTTAAAAAATAGAAATCTTAAAAAAAAAGAAAAAGAAGTCTTACCATGGATCAGACCCATGGCTCTTCCAGTCTAGTGTCCTCTTTTGACTGGTGGAACACAAGCCCTATACCTGAGGACCTTGTGTGTGCCTTGAAAGCAATTGGACAGAAAGGGAAAACCACCACCCAATACTGTGACTTGATTTTCATCCACTTTCAGTTCATAACATCTCTTAGGTGGTTTTAAATCCTGCTTTACTACAATTTCCAATATTTTTGCAGCTATAAAGTTCTACCAGAGCTGGCTTTTGAGATCACTATTCTATGGCACCATGTGGCATATATTGTTTAATATTAATGATATTGACTTTAGCTAGTGACTTTCACATACTCCTTGAGCTGAAAGACAATGGGAGCTTTAAAGTTGCCTGAGGAATCACTGCTTCTGGATTAGCGTTTCCTCAGGGCTAGGACAGCAAACTAGTATGGCAATTTTTAAGGTCAACTCTGGGGCTTGTTAATTATATAAATGAAATCCCTGGGCTACACACACCTATCCTTTTCTTCATACATCTTATCTGTTTTGGTAGTTTGATAATCCATCCCCACGCTAGGATCTACACATGCAAATTGAGAAGAATCTGCCACAGGTTGGAGGTTTGAACATATTTTTGTACTGTAAAGGATGAAAAAAGCAGTCCTGAGTGATTTTTATCCTATTAAAAAAAGAGCTAAAGAGCTAAACTTGTTCTGTATTTTTTTATTATAGCTTCCATAATTTAGAAGAGATGGCATGCTTTGAACAATAATGCACCCAAGATGCATAGGTTTGTTGGGCTCATGGAAGGCCGGTAGAGGCAGTGTCAGTCTTGGCTGTGCATGTGTGAAGAAGAGGGTGTGCTGGTTAGAGGTTTGCCTTACTAGTGGGCCCTAACAGCACAAAAGGGATCCTAACAGCAAACCCAATGTCACAGTAGCATGACATAGGAACATGGGAGTATCCACCTGAGTCTGCAGATAAACTCCTATACTATGACTTAGTCTGAGAAGTCATCAATTCTCTCAGAGACTAATTTTTTTTCAATCTTTAAAATGGGAAAATTGGAAATTATATATGCAAGGTGGTTGGCAAAGATGTTTGAGACCGAGTGGGTGCTCTTTATTCCATGGGATTTGTACTTGAAGCTGTTTTGTCTCTGGATTTTAAAAGAATTTGACCTCATGGTATTTTCCTCAGTTTGGATTTCCTTTTGGGTGGAGGTTTTGGTTGGTTCTTCAGCACTAAACTCTTTTCATTGTTGACAGTAGCTTATATAATTAACTACAGAATTCCCACAAGATGCTGCTGCAGGTGTGATGCAGTGCCATGTCACAAAGATTGCGTGACACACGAGTTACTCATAGTAGTTCAGACTTGCTGGTTGACATTTAGATTATTCACCAGTCTAAGGAGTGTAAACCAGAATTGCCAGAAAGATAGATGAAGCATGTCAAGTAAAAACCATAACTCAAATGGTATGGCTTAACCACAAAAGTCTATTTGGAGAGGTCTACCAATGGGTAATTCTACCCATTCATGTTTCTGTTGTTTAGCCAATTTCCTTAAACTAAGAGACCTTAGGACCTTCTGTGTATTGACCAAAGCTATGACTAACTTCAGATTGCCTGACATGAGGATAACTTCACCAACTATGCATTTTGCCCAGATTTTGATAGTTTAGATTAATCCAGTAACAGATACGAATTAATTGTACATGCTGGGGTGAGAGGGGGCATCAGCAATATGCCAGGGATGAAATACATGAGCAAACAATGGCAAAATAATTAGGCTGCTCTTCTCCAGACACAATAGACATGGAGAGTGACTGCATTACAGATACAGCACGTGCTCCTAAGTATGTTCCCCAAGGAGTATGCCACAACAACTACGGCCAGTCCCTGCAGGGCTGACATTCTTGTCCATACGATGCAGATGTTTTGAGAGAAAGACAAACCAAATAGTGCTAAGCCAAGCCAACCACACACACACACACAAAAAAAAAAAAACTGCTCACAGGAAAATAACACTCATCCCTGAAAAGTTTGCTCTTCATTATCTGACTCTGAACATAAGAGAAAGCTCAGGAGCAAGTTTTCATACACCTATCACATAGATGGGGATTTCTCATCTAACTCAATTAGAAAAACTGGAATTAGGCATGGCAAGTCCCTATGTGTAGCCTGTTGGAGCACATATAAGAGGAAACAGGATTCCTAGGTTCTAATAGGTTTTTCACTAACAACATACATGGTCCTGAACAAAATAGAATTTCTGAACCTTGTGCAACTAATCCCACAAATATTTATTTGAATGCCTACTATGTACCTGAATCTACTCTAAGTGCTGAGAGTACAATAATGAGCACAGCAGACACAATTAGCTTCCCCCATAACTTTAAAATCTAACAGAGGAGATGAGTAAAAACCAAGTTTTACAACCCCAAACAAAAACCATAAATTTTGATACCAACAAGCTGCTGAGTTAGGGTAATTAGAGAAGGTCTCTCTAAAGAGAACATTTAAACCGAGGTCTAAAAACATGAGAAGGAGCCTCGGTTGACCTCTAGCTTTAACATTCTATGATTACATGTTTTGTTAACAAGCTATTTAAGAAGACAATAAATCACCCTGAAGATTTCACTTTAATTTTTATTTTTGAATCATTGAACTTTGGAACAAAGAGAACAATATTTTAATCTAAGCCGCAAGATTTAGCAGCTAAAGGGCCTGCACAAATCAAGTCCTCCTTGTGAATCTTGGTTTTGCATCTGCCAATGGGTTATAATAAGACCTTGCTCACAATGAGTACTTTTGAGAATGTAGATGAAAGTGCTCTTCAGATATGTTTCGTTACCATAATACACTGGATCTAGCATCATGAAAATAGTAAATAGTCACACACTTAAAGAGAATGATGGTTAATGCTCTATGCTAGGACCACAGGAGGTTTTGATAGCAAATAAGCTCTAAATCAGAAATGGGGCTTAGATATTTCTATGTTGTCCTGTAACCAATGTTCCCTCAGGTACAAGCAGAGTTTTCTGGGAAATGTAGTTCTGGATCATGTGATCAGATTTATAAAGCAGTGATCAAAGCAAAACAAAAAAATCTTTTCTGAATTCTTCCTAATGTCCACTTATGAAAACAACTCTTTTTTTATTCAAAATATTTACTCCACTCTTAAAATAAAAAGAATCTATTTCTGCACTGGAGTTCATATTTTTTGTTCATTTTTTGGCAAAGCGCTCCTATTTTAGCACTGTTAGTAGGGGCCCCAAAAAGTCTTTCTTGAAAGCAATATATATTTCAGTTTGTAAATTTTACCATGTCAGATATATAATACAATACTAGACAATGACTTTACCTTAAGACTCTTAACATACAAAAGAAGAATATTAGTACAAGGATATTTTTATTTCATTCCAATAAAAGTAAACAAAGTCTCTGGAGTTGAATGATACTGATTTTTAAATCCTTTAAACAATACTGGCAAATCTTGAGATACTGTCAGGGACGCTCCCATGCAATGGATAAGAGAGATGCAAATAAGCTTTGTGAAACCAGATCCTGAATGTTAAAACACAGCAGGAAAAGATTCAGTGGCAGCTCACCCTGTCAAGAATATAAATAATGTGGTGGCCTGGCCAAGAAAAACATACCCATTGCATCAGTAAACACAGATATATCTAAATCATTGCACTCAATTACAGAATGGAGCCAGCAGTAGCAAATCACAATGGGCCGGGAGGGGCTGCAGGCCAGGAGGGCACTGTGCCCTTTCAGGTGGGTAAATGGGAGCAACTGGCCAGTTAAACTGTGGGAGTTGAAGTGTGTTTCATTAGAAACCCATCAGAAGGTCCCTAGCTTCTCATAATCAAATGGACAGGCCAAAGTATACTGGAGCTAGTTTGGGGATTGAGGCAGGAGGATCACAAGTTCAAGGCCAGCCTCAGCAGTTTAGCAAGACCCTGTCTCCAAATAAAAACTAAAAAGGTCTAGGGATGTAGTAGAGTGCCTGGGGCTTGATCCCCAATACTGGAGGGGGGAAAAGTATTATGGAAATGCACATGATTCCTGGACAGCCTAAAGATGTTCCATAAATTTAATTTTTTGAAACTGTTAAAAACATTTCCATCTTCAGCATTCTGTTGTGACCACAAGTGAGGTTATTTCCTGTCCTGGCATCGGTTTAAAAGCAAGATAGTCTATCAAAAGTTCCCATGTCAATGAACCTCTTCAATGATCAAATCAGGTGGAACTGCACACAGCTTTATAAAATAAAATAAGCCAAGAATCGACTAATGCCAACTGACAAGAGCGTTCACTTGCTTTTCGCTTCCCTCCTGACAATTCAACAGAAACAGAACCTGTCCTCCTTGGTGCTTTTGAGTCCAAAGGCCATAAGCCAAGTGGAGTCTCGGACCTTCCAAACTGTGATTCCAAGCCTTGAGAGCTTGTAATGGGGAGCAGACATAACTAAAATCCCAGATAACTGAAGTAGTATTAACTGATAAAATAGGTGGGTAAGAGGATGTTCTATGGACATCTACCTAGAGTAGGGAGATTTCAAAGCCAAGAAGTTTGCATACTAGGAATAGGCTCACAGCACAGAGCCTGATGGTGGATAAACCAAGGGGAAGTTTTCTAGGCAATGAAATTACAAGAGAGGAACAAAGGCCTGTATTTCTTTATTCTCAAGTGATAATAAAACTCCTGCTGATATTCTTAAGCCATGTTTTTAGTAGCTTTTCTGATGTTAAGGGTAGAGAGGGAGTTGGAAGCCCGCCATTTTGATCCACAGGAGCTACTCAAATTTTGGTCTAGGTTTTTCATCAGTGCCTATTCATCTTTTAAACTAAAATGATTACTCTGACTCTTAAATGGTTTTACCCTCAGTGGAATCTCTTCATGAATATTTTAGCTTCTTTTTATTCAAGTCTTCTTTGTCTCATTCCCATAGCCCAAACAAGAGACTTTCTTACTTACTCAAGAACTAGGAATTTTCTTCTCATTTCTTACATTATATGCTAAGAAACTGTCTCTTACTTTGTCCTACTTTATAATATAAGTAATGGTTAGAAATAAGTACATAGCAAAAGCGCCGAAGTTAGAATGTCAAGGATCCTTTGGACATGGAACAATTTCCCTTCATACACATTGTACCAAGAATTCTCCCTGAGCCCTTTTCTCTTCATTTCTCCCTGTATCTCCTCATTTTAAATAATTGGATTAACATATCATATCTATTCATAATTTATGTTAATGTATTTGCAGCATCTGATTAAGTCAGAGGCCTAATATTAACAAATACTAAAAGTCTCCTTAAGCTAACTAAATACATAAAAATATGCCTCCTTATCCTATGAAGGAGGTTAATTTGATTTAAAATGCTTACAAGGCATTAATTATATTAGTATTGTTTCTAAACAGGTAGCTGCTAAAACTGTTAAAGCTAACTCCTCTAGGATCACTCAAGAATCAAGAAATCAGTTGAGTGTGAGAACTTCACATTGAGCCATTGGGCAAAAACATCACAGGGTGTAGAGAGCAGTTCAAACAGAGATTATCATCTTGATTTCAACTTCCCAAACTAACAGCCCTGCTAAAGGGTGGAACGAATCCAAGGCTTGGCCACTTTTTCACCAGTAGGTAAAACACTCTAATTTATCATCTTTAGTTTCAGAGAGAGGAAAGGAAGAAACAGAAAGAAGTTAAGGGCAGTTCCACTAACCACAGTATTTTTACTACTTAAACTCTGGCATTAGGATTAGTAAGAAAGCAAACAAGGATCAAGAGCCTTAAAAACATTCATACTCTTTAACCCATTAATTCCATTTGTGGGAATATAACCTAACCTAAGAAAACAACCAGAGATAGTAAAATGTATAGTGATGGAAAACTGAAAATATTAATTGTAAATTGGGTAAGTTATTAATTACATTTCTACTGAGTAGCATGTAGACATTAAATATTAGTAATGTGAATTAATCACCTGCAGAGACAGAATATTATGTTGACTGGAAGCTGGAAATAAATGATCTATAGGACATCATTTGAATGGAGGATAAACCCTGGTGGTTGCCTTTGTAAGAAGAGAGTTGTTGTTGTTTTCTGGATGATTTACATTTTTGTTTTATTTTTTTAAATTCAGAAATTAAAATAGCAAAATGTGGAGAAAGCAACTAGTGTCAGGGGCATTTAAAGTAACTCGTTCCAACTATTTCTGGCTGTATTTTGATCACCAAACTTTCATTATATGAAATTAGTTCTCTTTACTTGAAATGATTAAGACATTTATATAGCTTTTACTCAAGAAAGATAAAATGGAGAATAAGAAGGTTAAAAATCAATGCAAATTAAAAAGTAAATGTCCCATACCTTTCTTAAGCATAATCAGCCTTTTGCTAAAGATGAACAGCAAGTTGGATTTTTAATCAGACCTATATCTTAGTGCCAGAATCCCACTAATTATACTCATGACTCCGGGGAAGTCATGCCGTAATCAAAAATACTTTTCAGTGAGGTTGTATTTTATATCTTACAAAGTCTTCTGGAGCACATTAGATATTTAATACCTATTTTTTTTATTAATGAGGAAACCTATACCTCAGTTTTCTTATCTATAAAATGAGTTCAAATAGATAATGTTTAAGGCTCCCTTCTGGCCTTAAAGTTCTAGTGCAACTATGTAAAACTGCAACTAGAAATAAAATGTCTAGATCTTTTTTGTTTGAATTATCAAATTTCACCCTCTATAGTGCCCAAATACATTAAATAGTTGCCAAATTAACCCTTCACTTTGTCCTGTATGATCCGTTCTTGCACAGCCAATATGGTTGAGTTGGAAAGGTATTTTTATTTAGTGACAATCTCTCTCCTCGCCATTTTCATTCTGAAATAACTCCTTAAAACTTATCTTTCCAGATATCTGATACTGACACGTCTTGCCCTAAATCTAAGGTTTTAAATAGGCTTAATCATGTTTACTTCCAAGTATCTGCACTTCAATTTTGTTTTTATAGTTGCTTAAGGTTATAACATTATGCAGTATTCTGTGAGAAAAGACAGAGGGAACATGACCATTTAAGGTTGTTAATAATCAATTTAAAATTTATTGTGTTAGCCGGGCGTGGTGGTGCACGCTTGTAATCCCAGTACTTGGGAGGCTGAGGCCAGAGGATCCGGGTTCGCAGCAAGCCTCAGCTACTTAGTGAGGCCCTCCGCAACTTCGTGAGACCCGGTTTCAAAATAAAGTATAAAAAATAGGGCCGGGGGTATAGCTTGGAGGTAGAACGCCCCTGGGTTCAATCCCTGGTACCGCAAAAAAAAAAAAAATTATTGTGTTTTTAATAAAAAATTAAAAGATGATAGTGATTGAGTCAGGAAGATGAATTTGACTTTAATAAATTGGCTAAAGGATCACCTCTGAGGGCTTTAGGTTTCAACAGCGGTGCGTTTTTAAATTGCAAGTCATTAGCGGAAGGGACAATGTGACTGTTGAGCAGAATTGTAGGATTTATAGCTTTAAAATCTACTCCATAAAGAGGAAAAAACTATCAAGCACTTCCCAAAACAGAAACAAAAGAAACAGGAGTTGTACTGTCTTCTTCATTTCAAAGTAACTTAACAGTCCTTTCTTTGTGGAAGCACTTGGCTACTTTAAAGTAAATCAAACAAAGGAAGTTACAGTAAAATATCCAAGAGACTAAACAGTTTGGCACCAGTTGAGAGAAACATCACGTACAAGTGGGCAAGACGGAGAGGGGTCTTGAGTGCACATCCCTTCACGTCACCCTAAAAACAGGCTGAGTGAAGGGATGTGCAGGAAAGCGCATGGACAGTTGGCACCGTGTCTTCAAGAGCGTGGCACCTACTGATGTGGCTCGGCTCTGCCCTGGCTCTTTCTGGTTTGTAAGTCCTGGCTTCCACACAGCCAAGCTTCCTTCACTTGCTGAGCCCACTTTTACGTAGAAGTAAAATGTTTTGGAAGAATAGTGCACGAGCAAACTCCACCCTTGGCTTTCCTTTCAGAGATAACAATGGCAGAGAACTTGGTGGACTTTTAGACTGAGGTATATTCCATTCCCTCCCCCTTAAAAAAAGATAATAAAAAATGGAAACATTTATTCTATTAATGTATTATAATTCTATTTTCAAAGATTAGTGTTCTAGATTTATGTTTGACAATCTAAACAAAATTATCTGATGGTTTTTCCTATGTGGCTAGTGAGGGTTCCCTTAAAATGGCCCATTTATTAGATTTTGAGATTATAATGCTCTCTTATTGGCTAGCCAGAGTTATGACAATCAAAGGTAATGTTCCCTCACTTCATTCCTGTTTGCTCTTTAGAGACTTGTTCACTTAAGAAGTTGCAAGGGAAGATTGGGCTAAATGGATTAGAATTCAGTGGAGGAAATGGTCCCATATACATCAATGTAGAAACATTTAAATTAAGCAAAATAGAGTGCAAATCAAATGTATCGCAAAGCACTAAATAGTGTTCAAACTTTAATTTGTTAAGCTTTGATAAGACAAGGACTTAGAATACTGAATTACACTCAATAACACCACTTTATTTTGTCATAGAAAGAGTAAAACAATGATAAAGAATAATCAGCTTAATGTCTTTCATCTCTGAAGACAAAGAACAAGGAAAATATTCAACAGATTATTTCTAGGAAATTTGCCTATATATTATTGCTACCGAAGCATTAATTTTCTGTTTTATGGGTATATTGCATGGCATTAGAAAGGACATAGTATATGATGAATTTGCACAATCATTTGAATGAAAAAATTTTTAAAACTAAGAATAGCTTCTCTCCATTTTCTTTTTCATGGGGGGGGGAGCAGGGGTAAAGAAGGAATTTGGGAGTAGGCTAAGGCCTTTTAAACCAAACTTTGCTATCTTATCTTGGGCTGAGTTAGAGAATTTTAGGAAACAGATTTTGATCCACAAGAGGCAGTGGACATGTTTGATATTGCTGTTTACATTTTTAAGTGCTTTAGAACCATTCTCGATAACTGTGATAATTCTTTCCCCTTATCTATGTTAGTAGATACTGCTTCCTAGCTAAGGCTGAGCTTGGCATGATTAATGGCTGGCCTAAAGGCTCAGCATATGGTAGTAGTGAACTAGAATTTTGAACCATACCTAACCAAATGATGGCCAGAATTAGAAACAAAGATCCCCCACCAACTACTACAACATTTCCTTAGAAGAATGATTAAATGCCTCTAAACCTTTTTTTCTAAATTTATTAATTTCATCGAGATCACTGATGGTGAGTTAGATGGCCCTGGGTATGAATCCTGCCTCTCTTCCCCGCCCCCCTTTGGTGGTGCTGGGAATGGAATGCAGAGCCTCCTGCATGCTGGCCAAGTGCTCTACCAATTAACTATACTCCCAGCCATTAATCTCTTGTTTATTTACCTTGGGCAAGTTATTTCTACTCTCTAAGCCTCACTTTACTCATCTATGAAACACGGATAATAACAGCACCTATTTCAAAGGGTTACTGTGGATTTTAGTGACAGAATGTAGGTTAAGAGCTTAGCCCAATGTCCGCACAGAGTCTACACCTATAAAAGTAGTTTGGTTGTTCATCATCATTATTCTATCAATAAATTCTATCACTAAATAGTGATAGAATCAATAAATGTAAGAGCTGAAGAAGACCATGGGGACAATCTTCTCCACTATTTTGTTCCATAGATAAGAGAATGTAAAGATTCAAAATGATATAATTGTCCTTGATAATGTACCTCAATAAAGGCAGAGCCAGACCTCAAACTCGCAGCTTATTCCTAGGCCCTTTTCACTTTACCTTGCTTCCTCCATACATTATTCTATGTAAATCTGAGCAGTCAAGAGGGAGAAGTTGGACCAGAAAAATGCATTTGTGCCCACTTGGCAACCAGAACCAATTTTCATCCTATTCTTCCCTCTAATTCAAGGTCAACTCTAACATTTATGGGGTTACATACTATGAGTCTACATATATAAATACATAAAAATATATATATGTTATCTCCTAAACTCCTACTTGGACAGATATCACATCATTATAGCCTGGAAGGTCAGACTGAATTTAGAATTCTTGAACTTCTTGAGTATGGCAGTGTAGGGGGCCCTAACTTTTGGACCACTCCCCGCCCTCTTCTTTCCCCACCACCGGGGACCTCCTGTGCAGGCTTGTGTGAATATTCTGCCACAAGCTGCACGTCTAAGCTTCTCCCTCATACCTCTCCCCTACTTCAAGTTGCTGCCTCTCGGCTATCCCTCAGGCCCAAGGGTGTGAACTGCTATAATACATTCAAGGGAAGGGGAGTATATAGGCCCTGAAAGTGGGTTCAAAGTTATTTGGGGCAGAGAATGTGGGGGTCTAGCAGGTGTAAAGTGTGATCTAGAGGGGTGAGCATATCTGCTCCTTTAACTGGACCAACTCCTCTCCTCCTGAGCCAGATGGCAGCTAGAAGACCAAGGTATGTGTCTCCTAACACACAGGGTCCAGCAAAAGGCTCCCTCGTGCTGAGGGCTGCCCTAATCATATCTTTGAATTTTAGGCAAAAATGGCACCAATCTCTTTCAAAAGACAACTGGTTACCTGCCCACCATCAACTGAGAGAGTGCTAAGATGAATCAGTTGGCCAATGCGATCTATTTCCTTTGAGTCTTGCTGGATCCAATATTTCCCACAGTTATTGACTATTCAGTTATATAGAAAATGACTCAACCAACATCAGGGCATTATCATCTGCCGGTGTCATATAGCCCGGTTCCTGGTGGCTCCAGGTTGGTAGAACTGTATGACTTTATTCCTCCCCACCTAAGAGCACAGGCATAAAGTTGCCTTTATGCTCTGTGCTCAGTATCCCTTTGCAGCTGCTCCTGAAGAACTGGGAAAATAAACCTGTATGGCCAGGAGAACTCACTTCCCCAGCGATGGTATCTGTAACTGATTTCACGATCCCCCAAGAAAGGATGACCTATCTCCCATTCTTGTCTTATAAGTGTCCTTAGCAAACATTTACTGAGGTGCTAAGTCCTCATGCTTCATTGGAAAGAAAGTATTGATGTCCAGGACTGCACTTTTCAATAATATTTGTTTTTTACCAATAGGGCCCAAATCTTTGTTCCACACATAAAATTGTCTAAGAGCAAAATTAGTAAAGAAAGAAAGATCAAAGGAGGGTATTGGGGGGAGCAGTTAGGACTGACTAGTTGCTTGAAGTGCTGAATACCAAGCATGTCCGTCTTTGACAAACACTCAACATGCTGGGCACCAATGACCCTTTTGATATTTTTCACCTGAAAATCCTAGGTGAGAAGCTCTAAAAGGAGTCTCAGTAAAATGTTGGAAGGAAAACCTCCCCATTCCGTGTCAGTCACAACTACACCTCCCTGGGATTGTAGGGTTGCTCCCTCCCCAGCCATGGTTGTTGCAACCCTGTACTTTTCTGACTGCGCCTGTCAGGAAGGAGACAGGAAATTCTAGTCACCCTCACAGCAGCTGTGCTGTTCCTCCTATCCTCCTCCAATGACGTTGATTGGCTTTGGTGACTCGAGGTCAGGAACTGAGCCACAGGGAAGGTCAGAAAGACAGGTCACTGTTTATGCCGTTGTTGGGCCGGGGATCCTGCTGAGGCTGTTTGCTTTCTTCCTTTCTATACTGTTTCTCTTTCCGTTCCTCTTTTTACACTGCAAAGCCAAAGCATCCTGTTTTCAAAACAGCAGACTGTTTTGCCACTAAGGAACGCATGCTCTGATGCATTTTTCTGAAGTGTAAGACAATTCCTCTAATTCAGGAGGTGATGAAAGCAGAAACGCAAAAACTAATGAACGAGTCTAAGAATGCAATCTGTTGTGAAGCAAAACAGCTCCAACACGTCTAACGAACTTGAGCTACTGGCAGAAGGCTCACCAGACACCCTTTTCATCACGAAAAACAATGCCATCGCTTTGTAAAACTCCTGCTGACCTTATTCTATCTTCTTGTCATTCTTTGTGGAAGATGATCGACCATACTAACCCACCTGGCTGCGACTTTCTCTAAAGTTTGAGATTCTGTTTAGCCTGTGGCCAGCATTAAGGGATCGAGAGTACTTGGGCCAAGGAGAAGACCGTGTTTTATAAATCACATAGGTAGTTTTTTTATCTAACTCCCTGGGTTCTGAAGGACACTTGGGAAAGTCAGTTATAGTTTCTGAGTCACTTTTCTTTAGACTATAAAAGGGTTAAGGGTCAAACAATCAAATAAGCAAAGCACAACCAGATGAAACAAACATGGAAGACTGCTTGCTTTTTTTTTCCAACCAGATTCAATCTCCACCATTTGCATGTAGACCGGCTCATATGTTATCCACCCCACGTATAACACTGGCTCTCCCATCGGTACTCTTAAGTTCAGACATTGCAAATAAAACTTGGTGGTCACTTAGATGAACCAGAAGCTGGGATGCAGATTTTCTGCAAAAATGGAATGGATGCGATTACCAAGTGGTCATCGACTGAGTTTTTTCTATGGGTCAGGATCCTTGCTAAGTGCTTTATCTCAATTAATCTACACAGCAACCTGGTGAGGTAGGTAGCACCACTTTTAGCCCTATTTTATGGGTGAGAAAACTGATCAGAGCAGTTAAGTAAGGTGGCCCAGGATACATAGCTACTAAATGGCACAGACAGGATTAGAACCATGATTTTTCAATTCTAAACCCATGCTCTTTATATGCTCCCCCTATAAAATATACCCACACTCACTTGCAGCCCTGTAACTCAGATTTGCTGTGACTCCTTTGTTCAGTGAAGGTAACCAAAATGTGACCAGATACAACTCCAAGTAATAATAGTGATGGTGAGGATGATCCTTTTAAACAAAAGCTCAAATAGAAATCTCAAATAATTCTGACAACATTTAAAATTGAATGTGGATTATTATCTTCGCCATAGATAATTCGGTCCCCTCCTCCAAAGTACTATAGATCAATTCCTTTTTGGTTACCACAGAATGTTCCCATTGCATTGTATCATAGGTGCTATACTTTACATTATACTTAAGCTTTGCCCTCCAATGATTGTCTGAATAATTAAGAGTAAAACAAGAATTAAAAAGAGATCTCTTTTTAAAAGTTGAAATTGACTTCAACTATTGGGTAGGCATTATTATCCACTGTATAATTGCTTTTCCCTACAACCTTTCTGCCCTAGATCTTAGAAACAGCCTTACGTTGTGTCGGCACTGAGGTTTAGCCCTTTCTTTAGGGTTAACTCCATTCAACTTTCATTGCTTCCTGCACAGGACACTGTAAAGGAGGAGTACCAGCCTGAGGGATTGGAATTCTCTCACCAGGACCTACACCGTGCCTGGTCTCAGGGCCTCCTTAACTCTTATGCCAACTATGAAGTTCCCGTTAATAAATTTGCAAGACAGACAATGTCCAAGGTCAGCAGTCTGGATGCAAATGTGGTAAGAATGCCACCATGCCTCAACATGCCAAACGAAAAATAATGGCAATGTGTAGCTTCTCTGGAGTATTCCTCCTGGAGTGAGTTGCCTGCTTTATCTTGGTGACTCCAGAAGTACACCATGTCCTCTATGCTGAAAAATCACCCCCAGATATTGGATCTACATCTTGCATAGGTATCCAATAACACAAAATACTGACCAGAGTATTTGCTAATGCTCCCGAGTAGGCTAAGCATGTGTGAAAGTCCAACATGGCATCCCAGTGTGATTTGGAGAAGTTTCTCAGTTAAGACCTCCTCATGGGGAAGCAGTTGGTGGGGTTTTACGCCAGCCTGGAAACTCCCTGAATTTAGCCCCAACTGAGAGCTTTAGAGAAGTCAGTAAATAATATTTAAATCTCAAATGTGCCTTTTTGCGTTTTTTTTCCCCTCTGCCAACTCGAGCTCTCAACTAAAATTTCAGAAAGGGACTTATTTTTGCCCTTTCATTAATGAATAAACAAAGAGTTTCAGAGTAAGAAGACCCCCCACCCCCACCCCATACCTTCCTTTAGGATCTCCTAAGGACAGGTTGCTTCTTCAGCCCAGATCCTTTGAACAGGAGCCAGAAAGCCTGAATCCAAAGGTGATTCTCTTAACCCCAGGAAAGAAGGAGGAGGGGCAAGCATTGACTAGTGCACCTCAGGGCTGGAAAGGGCATGTTGGCAGGTGTGGAGCAAAATCTGTTCCCAGCCTCAGAAATATAAGACAATAACACTATGCCTCAGGCTAGAATGATTGGGAACTCTGAAAATGTACTCTTAGGAGAGTATAGCCAAGGCTGCTTTCTGTCAAAGTATATGTCTATGTGTGTGTGTGTGTGTGTGTGTGTGTGTGTGTGTGTGTATACAGCTCTTATTATCAACACACACACACACAGAAAATGAAAAAAACCAGGAAAAAAAAACACAAACAACAACAAGCATCAACTCTCACTATATTACCTACATAAATTAGCACCTTAAGTCCAGGTGTTAATTAAACAAATGATATAATGATAGATAATTAAAGCTCTTCAAAACTAAGTTTTGTCTGGAGATTGTAAATAAAACTTTTTTTTGGCAGAATGGGAGAACTTTAATTTCAAATGATTCCACTTTGAAGATCAGCAGACTTAAAAAAATAACTTTTTTTGGAGACAAAGTATATTGCTTCTTTTTTATCTTAGATCATGCCAGCATCACAAAAGAAACATTAGAAAATCCCCAAATGTCCTTCTTCTCAGAAGGAATTCATCACACTTGAAAGTAAACCGTTTTTTCCCATTGATGGAAGGAGGTCAATTATTGTCTTGTTTAAAAATATATATGTTTAACGCCTGATTGCAAAGCAACATGTTACATATTTTGCTCTATAGACCAGTTCATTCCGATCCTAGTTTTCTGATAATTGTAAAAAAGAAGAGGCATTTTCATTTGTGTGATGGTTTGGAAGATTTATAGACACCCTTCACTTTAAGCATATTCTGCAGCAACAGAATATGTTAAACATAAACGCATCAATTAGAGAAGTTTGGTTTCTGAAGTAAAGCTCTCTGAGGATTTTAAACTTTTGCAGTAGCACCAAGACACAGACAAAGTGTGGCACTTTGCAACAGTCTTCTGAGACAGATCAACAAACAGTCTTTCATTGGCTCTAGCTCCCTGGTACGGGCAGCAGCAGACAGAGGCGACAGAGGCACAGGCAGCCAGAGCTGCAGGCGCCCTTCACACTTCAATGTGTAAAACAGTCGTTCATCTCTTACCTTGTTAGAAGCCATCTCACTGACAGAGCGGTAGGTCTGGATGGTCTCTAGCTGGTCTAAGCACCAGTCTAGTTCCTCCAGTGTTTCCATTGCTAATTTTTGATAAGATTCTTCTGCAAACAAACACACAGACATGTAGTTAGGCTGGAGCGGCTGCAGGCTGTCCATCGCCGAGTCCACGCCGCCACTGCCGATCCTCGCTGCGCTAGTGAAGGTGCCCCCTTGCTCCTTCATTATTTGCTTGCCCACTCCTTCCTTCCAGCTCTCTCCACCACGAGAACAAATCACCGTGGTGCTCTGCCCCAGGGCTGGTGCCAAGTTTTCACCCTGCCCCGCCCCCTGCCTGGATGAGGTGTCTGTGATCTACCAAGAAACTTCCTCTGAGGAAGAAGGCGGGGGATCTCTTATAGGCTCATCTGCATACATGCGTCCTAAAACTAAAGGCAGAAGAAGGGAAGAGTTTTTCTCAGGCTCTCTCAGTCTTAGTCACCCCGGGGCTCTTTGGGGTGCGTGATGTCATTTCTGAGCGTTTGCAGTTGAGAGGAGAAATGAGGGAAGCTGTTCCTCATTTTGCTTTTGGGAGAGCTGGGGGCAAACGGTTTGACCCTTACTTTCAAAGGCCAGACAGTCATTCATTCTGGGACTGAAGTGTTCACCTTGGAATAACTTTGGATTCAGCAAACACTGACGCCACAAGTAAGAGACCCAGGCAATTCCTTTCCCTTCCCTGAATTTCTCCTTTAATTAAAGGCAAAACGAGGTCTCCCCTGATAAGACCTCAGTCAAAGAGAAACTGTCTGGAGTTTTACGTGAACACATTTATTGGCCTGGGAGTCCTGCGGCTCTTGTTATACTAAACAAAGCTAAAACTTCCCTACTGCAAGTGCCAGGGTCACAGGGAAATTCTGAACCGGACTTTCAGGTGGAGCCAGATGTGAGCACTGCAGATTTTCGTTTTAAGGAAAGCTGGGGGCTCTGCCTGGTTGCTTTAGGAAGCCAGACTTTCTGGACATATGCCTGAGTTCCACACAAAAAATACTGGTCTTAAGGTCACTTTTTTTTTTTTTTTGCTGGAAATCAAAACCCTTTTTACTTATCCTCAACTTATCATTCCATATCCAAAAGTTTGTGGTTCTACCCAAATACTTCAGGTTGTTGACTTAAGAAACGTAGGTTAATAAACACCGAGTTAATTTTATAATGCTATATAAGTTAATGAAGCTACAGACAGTTTAAAAAGCAGGCAGACTCACCCACATACTTGACCTTTTTTTGGGGGGGGAACAATGTTCATCAACTCTACCAAGCTTTCAGGAATGCAAGCATACAATAGGCACTGATAAAATAAAAAATTTCTTCTGGAGTTCTAATGCAACATTCCTGTCAAATGTGGAACATGTTTTTAATACATTTATACAGAAATCCTACTGAGACCACATAGCTTTTTATTATTATGTGAATAATTTCATGTGTGTGGCACTCCAATATTTGAGAGAGAGAAAGGGGATAAACAGGAGGGTAATTCCTAGCGAATGGAATCAATTGGCCACAGATGCACATTTCAAAGAATGCTTGCTTTGTTTATCCCCCCAGTATGTGTACACTTCAGGACAAAGAGGGGTTAAAATTCAATATCCTGTATGCCATACTCGAAAAGCCACAAAACCACCAGACGTAACTTCCTCCATTTTTTTCACACTCCTCAAAAATGTGCAGACAAGAATTGAGGTGTTTTTAGTAAAACTTATTTCATGCCAGACTTGCCTCCTTTCTTCCTCTTCATTTTTGCAATGCCGTCTCAACACAAAGATTCCCCTCACTCTCTAGTGTGTCAAAACACACCCTTGCCTCCTGGGTTTCCTTCCAGAAGAGCAGGTCTTCCGAGGCACGTTTTCCTGAAGGGACAGAGCCCTCCCACCCCCATTCTCTGCCTCGAACAAAATACAAAGTCCAACCATCTCCCAATGACGTGTGCTTTGTGCTGTCTTGGTGCCTTCCACATCACAACCTATAGTTCTCTGCAAGTAAGTTTGCTTGGAGTCTTTGGAATCAGCAGATAGGCAAAATAACTGTAAGATGGTATAAGCCCTTTTTCCTTCATGAGGAAATAGGGAGCCCATTTCCACTCCAGGTCCACATAGGAAATACAGTATGCAACTAGCAGAGGCGCTGAAAACAGGAGGACTCTTCACAGATATAACGATCAGGCATCACCACTGTAGCTCATTCACCGAGTATTACACAGAACAAGTACACATGTACTGTGCTCTTAGAGTTGGCCCCAGATGAGACGTGAGTGACTGGCCGATAGCTGCAAGGTATTCTGCACCATTGCCCTCTATTCTTCAGATCGCCCACCATATTTTTTAAGCAAAAATTAGTAATCCTGAAGTTAGTTAGACTTGTCACTTCCTAAATTCTTTTTTTTTTTTTTTTTTTTGCGGTACCGGGGATTGAACACAGGGGCGTTCTACCTCCGCGCTACGCCCCCAGCCCTATTTTTTTATACTTTATTTTGAAACAGGGTCTCACGAAGTTGCAGAGGGCCTCACTAAGTAGAGACAGAGAGAGAGAAAGAGAGAGAGAGAGAGAGAGAGAGACAGTGAGAGAGCTGAGGCTGGCCGCGAACCCGGATCCTCCGGTCTCTGCCTCCCAAAGTACTGGGATTACAAGCGTGCGCCACCACGCCCGGCACTTCCTAAATTCTTAATCCACAGTCGAGACTGTCTTTGGGTCCCATTTATTATGGTAACTGAGGCAGAAGGCGTGGATAGACGAGTGGGCAATGTATAGGGGCCCCCACACACCTGCTACTCATGGATAAAACCAAAGAAAATGACCAGCGCAGGTCAAGACTGGCCTCTGTGCTGTAGATTTGTAACTCTGACACCATATCTGGTGCTTGGTACCCACAGATACCAGGAAATAGTAGGAGGAATGGAAAACAAAGGGCCTGTCCTAGCAGCCTGCAGAGCCTTGCGCACCTGGAGACTGAATGGTACATGTGCAGTGCTGGGGAGAAAACATTATTTTCTACATCCATCACAATTAAATGGCTTTGTGAGTTTTATTTAATATCATATTCTTTCAGGTATAGGAATACCAGAAAGTGAGTATGGACCCTTTAAGGGGATCAGAGGCCCCACATCTTTTGACTTAGGGTACACACAGCTCACTAGCTGCTGAGGACCCCTTCTTACCAGATGTCAGACTGATGTGCTATTCCCCAACCAGGGATGGCCCGGGGGAAGCCGGGTTAGGCATTTCTCCTTCCCATGGTCCCAATGTCTCACTCCACAGCAGAAACACCTTGAGGTATTTAGGTGTACCCCTAAAGGTATTGCAACCTCTTCACTGGAATATGCTAGATACTTGGATCAGAAGTAAACAAGAGGCTCACCTCCACTAAGACATGGTCTCTGTCTACCACATTTTGGCCTTGCTAGTCTAGGGTAGGGACAGCTACTGCCATGCCACCCCTTATACTTCACAAGGTATGCATACCCAGTTCAGACCTTCCCATACCTGGACCCAGTCCTCTGCTGGGGGTGGACGGAAGCAGTGATCATGGGTGGGGGCAGGAAGAAGAAAGATTATTCTTGGGGTGTCAGGGATCAAAGGGAGAAGATGGTTTAGAACCTACGGCTGGGGATGTAGGTCAGTGGTAGAGTACTGGCCTAGTATACACAAAGCCCTTGGTTTGCTACTCATCACTGTAAAACAAAACAAAGCAAAAACAAAAACACTGTGAGACCTTGTCCAGGGAGACAGGCAGGTGGCAAGAGGTGGAACGGCGCGTAAGCCGAGGCTCCAAGCTCTTGGCACATACTCCATCATCCCATCAGACTTCACTTATAAAACATGAGGTCAGAAATAAATTATGAGTTCCAAGACAGCAAATACAGAGCCCTTCTGAGCACAGGGCAGCCACAGGGGTTGTATGCCCACAAGGCTGGCCTTGTTCCTATCTTACATAAGCTAGCCCTGATAAGGAACAATGCTGAACACCACAGTAGCAAGTCTCCAAAGAGTAAAGGCAGGTAATATAGCCAGGTATGGTCATACAATCAACCTTGGCTTCCAAAATTTTTCAGAGGGGAGAAGCAGGAAGAACCAACTGTCCTTCCCTTTCTCCCTTCTTTCCCTCTTTCACTCCCACAAGAGTGGTGAAGGAAGATTACCTTCCATCAGCAAGTCTGGTAGGTATTGCATTTGACCCCAAGAAACAGGAAGAGAAAATAAATGAATAATTATAATCAATATTAATCTGGTAATAATACATGACATTCAAGTAACTCTTTTCTCAAAGGACCTCCAGACACACCATTCATTAATCCTTGCAACATCTCTGCGATAGACATAGAAGAGGTATGATTATCTCTAATTTACCTTAAGGCACAAGCTAAGAAGTCAGAGATTAAATTACTAGAGCAAATAGTCCCAACCAGGTTCCTGGTAAGACTATATCTTGGTGTATGAAATAGAGGACTCAGCTCAGCACTAAAAAGCACACGTATTTCTGAAAATGCTGCATTTAAAGTTACATCTTACTCTTGGGTCATTTTTAATTTAAAATTGCACAATTGCTTTCTTCAGTGTTGACAGTTCTTCAGTCTCCTCTTCCTTTTTCTGATCCTCCTAACACACCCCTTAGCACAGGGAGGCTGTGCAATATTTACTCAGAAGATCAAGTCCTGTTCTCATCCCGCATCTTGCTTCACTGGATGACCTCAAGAAAATTACCCAAGTTCTCTGAGACTGAATTTCTTTATCCCTAAAATGAGAGTAAGAGAAATAGCCTATTCTCATGAGGAAAGTACAATAGGAAGATGCACACAAAACCAGATGATAATTCCTTCATTATTATACACCTTTTGGAAATATTTACGGTTTTAGTTGTAAAATAGGTGCATTGTAGAAAATTAGAAAATTACAGATAAGCAAATCTTTTATATGATAAAAACTCACTTTTTTTGTGTGTGTGGGACTGGTGATTGAACCCAGGGCATTCAACCTCGGAGCTACACCCTAAGCCCTTTTTATTTTTTATTTTTTTGTTTTGAATCAGGGTCTGGCTAGGTTGCTGAGAGTCTTGCCAAATTGCTGAGGCTGTTCTCAAACTTGCCATCCTCCTGTCTCAGCCTCACAAGTGCTGGGATTACAGGCATGTACCACCATGTCCAGCAAAATCTCACATTTTTACCAAGCAAAGATCACCATTGTTAACCTCTTGGTACACATTCTTTCATGTATGTATGAAAATAGAGTCACACTGTATAAACATTTGAGCAACATTAGTTTCACCAGTCAACAGTCTTTCCTTTTTTTCTGCTTTAATATTTTTTTTAGTTCATCGACTATTTTGGTTCATAGCCCAATGTCTCCAGCGTTTTCATGCAATCCAGTAGCAGTGTGTGTGCATGGTAGAAGAGTGGTGTTGTGAAGAGGGACAGATCCAGAGAAGGGCAACAGCAGGAAAGAGTAATTAGAAACCTCTGCCTAGCCACAAATAGCTAGCTGTTCATAGCTAGAAAACATGGGAACAAACTGTAGCAGTTCTGAAGTCAGTAGCCAAGTACCAGACCTCAGGTGCCCTAGAAGCTGGCCTTGCAATCCATGCAGCAAAGTGTGATCTTATTACCTTACTGATCTCATGGAAAAGTGGGGACAGATGCCCTTTACATCCTTGATGTCATTTAACTTTGAAACTCTGTGTTCCATCGCTCAATATAGATGAGGAAACTGAGGCTCAGAGAGGTTAAGTCCCCTGCCCCCAATACACATGATTAGCCAGTATAAACTTCACAGTATAGCCCTAATATAAATTTCCTACAAATTACATCTACATGCAATTTTAACATAGCTTTGTATATGTCAGAAACTTGCCTGTCATCTTTTCCCACTTTTTACTCAAAGAAAGTCACAGAAAAGAAATGCAAATAACCTTTTGCTTATGAGACTCACACAATGGAACTCTCTTCTCTTTAGAGAAGGCGGTAACTATTTGCAAGGTTAAGTGAGTGGTAACGTCATTCAGAACAACTGCCATGTGCAACAACAGGGATGGGTCTCCTAAGCATAAATGTGGAACAAAAGAAACCAAAATTAAAAAACTACACAAGAAAAAGTATGATTCAATTTATATAAAGTTCCAAAGATGCAAAGACTAATCTATGATATTACAAATCAAGATAGTGGTTATCTTGAGGGGTTAGTGATGAAGACACACGTGAGGGACCTTCTGAGGGGGGCTGGCAATGATCTAGTTATGGGGTCTGGGTGCCAGTTACACGAGTCTGTTCATTTTATGAAAATTCACTGGCTTCTACACTTGTGACCTGTGTACTTTTCTCTGTCTTTCTGTTTTTTCTTTTTTTTTTTCCGGTACCGGGGATTGAACGCAGGGGTGTTCTACCTCTGCGCTACGCCCCCGGCCCTATTTTTTTTATACTTTATTTTGAAACCGGGTCTCACGAAGTTGCAGAGGGCCTCACTGAGAGAGAGAGAGAGAGAAAGAAAGAGAGAGAGAGAGAGAGCTGAGGCTGGCCGCGAACCCGGATCCTTCGGTCTCCGCCTCCCAAGGTACTGGGATTACAAGCGTGCGCCACCACGCCCGGCCTGTCTTTCTGTTTTTCAACAGAGTCCCATCTAGGGAAAGCCTAGCTAAAAAAAAAAAAAAAACAAGAGAAGTATTTCTCAAAACACATTTCGTTTCCTTTTGTTGAGCTATAGCAATGGTTATCTGTAAGAGAATTTAAGTCTCACACAGCTGAATAATAACAACAAAAAAAAAGATGTTGGTTTTGATATTACACAGACCAGGATGCTCCTACTAACTCAAAATTCAGCAGAACGTATTGGAGTCTGACTGAGCTGTTCATAAATCCTGACTGTGCCATTTACTAGCACTGTGATCCTAGACAAGATAAGTAGCCTACTATGCCTCTATTTCTTCACTCATGAGCAGAAAGATGGCTTGAGCTAGCTGTGAGAATTAAGTGCATCAACATATGCTAGCCATTTGGTAAGTTGCCTGGCACTTGTCGGGACTTCTTCCTCCTTCTTCTCACCCCTTTCTGGTTCTGGATCACTTTCCTGAGGGCAGATTGACATATTTGATAGTTAAACCAGGTGGAGTTTTGCTTTGGCCCTGGGGAAGGGAGCATGCATAAGGTTGGCCATGAAATCCTAAAATGTCCCTCCCACTGCATGTCTTTAGAAAACTGCCTCCTTAGGTTAGTTTGTTGGTTTTCACTAAATCCTAACTGACACACCAGAGCAGTAGTCCAACAGACATGGAGCATTGTGTAGAAAATCATTTCGCTCATTCATTCATTCAACATAAACACATTGAGCATCTATTTTGTGCCACACTTGCTATTGGGTGGGTGCTGGATTCCAACAAGTAATAAGATGCCTCAGAAGGGGTTCCCTCCATGGCACTGAATGATTATATTGGAAACCCCTTTGCCATTCTCCAAATGGTCAGTCTATGAGGTTAGGCTTCCTGTCCGATTCCTTCTCCACTCTTCTGTCCTGGCAGCGAGAAGTGTGTGCTCATCAGACTCTTTACATTCGAGTATGACTCTAGCTTTTTGCACAGGTGCCTAGCCCTGCAGATGTCCTCAATCTGGGTTCCTCAAGACAAGAGATCGAGGTGCTTTGAGGTTCGCATGCTTATTTCATTCTCATACTTCTCCCACAGTGCAATATGTATTTGCTAAAATGTAAAACAGTTTCATGCATATGGGGATGGGCCTCTCATTATTCGAAGGTGTTAGGTTGAGTCTATCGGCCCATTTATTTGGTGGTCTTTGTTATGATTTTTTTCCTCTTACAGCCAGCAATATCTTTCTTCATTGTGAATTACTATGCCCACAGCTACATATTTTCTCTTGATGAATATTTAGTATATGAAATACACGTGTGTTATAGAGTGTAACATTTCGGGAAGGCAAGCAGTTTTAACCTTAAGTTAAACATTCTTAGGAGAAATCACAGGAACCCAAGAACACTTACAAACTCTGCAATGCAGTCCTTCCAAAGGCAAGATTTGTAAGCCCTGTGTGGCCTTTCTTTAGGCAAGGCTGTGTTAATGTGTCCTTATGAAGATGGAGCTTTGCAATTGCATATGACAGGGATTTCACTCTGGGTGGATTCACTGAAGAGGTTCACAGCCCTCAAGGGAAATAGCAAGGAAAAGTAGGTCAATTTAATGCTGTTCTCTTTAGCAAACTCCTCTAAGACTACAAGTTAAAAAAAAAAAACTCCAATCACGACTAGCTTTTGTATATATAACTTGATAGTTTACCAGGCACTTTCACTTGCATATCTCATTTTTTCCTTGAAAAATAGACCCCATGAGATAGAAATTATTATGATGATGACATGCATTTTTCCATTATGCATGTGAGAAGATGAGGCTTGGGCATGTTTACAACTTTCTCAAAGTCATATGATGAGAGGGAAAAGGAGATGGAGAAAGGAAGGGAAAGGGAAGAAAGAGAGAGAGAGGGAGGGAAGGAGTGAAATAACTTGAGTTTTTTGGCCCTAAATTCTGTGATTCTTTTTTTTTTTGCTAAGTCATAAGGCCTATTGTAAACAACTGGTGGAGTTTCTCTTTCTCTCACCAAGGCACGCTTAGACACAGCAAAACTATGTCTTGGATGTGCCAACCTCACAGCACTACTCCCTTCTGCTCTGCCTCCCATTCCTTTGCATTTGCTTACCACTGGCAATCTGTACCTATCCAGTTAGAACAGGTACCCCCAATGTGAGAGGATGCAGAAGCAACCCAGTTATCTGCCTGTGCTGGTCTGAAGGACACATGAAAGTGATCGAACATGGAGGCAATTTGCTGTCCAATTATTTTTCTAACAAATTAGGTAGAGACAAGAAAGATCTGGGAAGATTAGATTACAGTGGTTAAAAACTTGGTCTCTGGAACTAGACTGTCTAGGTTCCTATTCTAGTACCACCATTTGCTGTTATCTAACCTTAGAAAAGTTACTTAAGCTCTCTAGGTCTCAATTTCCTCACCCATGTATTGACAATAATAATAGTATCTACTTATATGTTGAGTCTTAAATGATAATGGGATAACACTGAGAGGTGGAGCCTAGCAGGGCATGGTGGTACATGCCTGTAATCCTAGTACTTGAGAGGCTGAGACATGAGGATCGCAGGTTTGAGGCCAGCCCCAGCAACTTAGCAAGACTCTCAGCAACCTAGCAAGACCCTATTTCAAAAGAAAAAATAAAAAGGGCTGGGGGTGAAGCTTGTAGGTAGAATGCCCCTGGGTTCAATACCTGGTATGTCTCTCTCTCTCTCTCTCTCTCTCTCACACACACACACACACACACACACACACACACACACACACGGGCCTTTAGGAGGTAAATAAGTCATGAGGGTAGTGCCTTCATGAATAAGATTGACAACATTGTGAAAGGGCTGAAAGGAACTAGCTAGGCCCTTTTGTTCTTTTGTCCCTCCCTCTACTTGAGGACTCATCTTTTGTCCCCTCTAGAGGATGAAGCAACACAGCGCCATCTTGAAGCAGAGAGCAGCCCTCCTCAGACACTGAGCCTACTGGCACCTTGATCCTGGACTTTCTGCCTCTAGAGAAATAAATTTCTGTTCTTTGTAAGTTACCCAGGCTCAGATACCTTACTCTAGCAACAGGAACAAACGAAAAATTGCAGTAGCCTATGCAGAAGACGATGATGACTAGAACTCTCAGTGATGATGGAGATGGAGAGAGGCAAATGGATCTGAGACATTCATGAGTAGAAGCCATAGGCTTCGAGGGTGGTGGTGTTTGGCTAATGACCCACATTCAGCCAGTTCAGTATTTCAGGTTCAGAAATGTGATTTCCATCAGTGTAGTTTGAGTTCATTCGGCTCACACTAGTCCAACTCAGGAGAATCGAACAACAAATCAGAGGCCAATGCATTGAAATAGAGAGAGAGTGCGCCATAATTCACAAAGAGCTTCCCTTGTCTTCTCGTCATTGCGTGCTCTTCAACATGGGAGACCAAATTATTGTCCTAAGATTGCTTGGGAAGCAGAAAATCAGAGCAGAGAAGTCAGTTGGATGGTTTAAATGGCTCCTTTCCTCAGGTCCAATATATTCAGCTCTGTAACTGAAATAGATCATCGTTTCTGTTCAAGCATTTCTATTGGCTTCAAGTGCCTTTCCAGGCTTTGTGCATCTGGCTGACTCTTACTTATCTTTGAAGACTCAGCCTAGAGTCATCTACTCTACACTGCTTCCTAAATATTCTGAGGATGAATTAAACTCCATCTAAGCTTTTACAACATGATGTACAGGCTGCTATTTGCAACTGATGATGTTTTATTGCAACTGCTTCTATTTCTCTCACCTATTAGATGCTAACCTTTTTGAGAGCAGGGAACAGACTATATATATATAGTCTATATATATAGTCTGTATATATATATATATGGTCTGTTCCCTGTATATATATATATATATATATATATATATATATATATACATATATATACAATTTGTTTTGGCCACTCTTTCCTTCAGTATTGCACCTATTACCTAGTAGTAACTAAAAAAATATTGGTTGACTATTGACTTGTCCAACAACAAAAGATGGATTATCTATTCCCAAAAGGAAAGTGGCCTTTATTACTGAACAGTATTGAAGACCTGACATCAATAATTCTAGTTTCTTTCCCCCCCCTTTTTTTGGCCAGTCTCCAAACAAACCACCTTCTTTTTGCTGATTTAGTCATTGTTACTACAATTGAGTTCTATAGTTCTTTGCATTCTTGATAAAATTTCTAGGGTGGTTAGTTTTAAAAATGGAGGGCATTCTGTCTCTCAGTGGGACTTCTGCAAAACCATGTGCAGATTTTGTTACTTAACTCTCACCGAGTAGCCACATTCAGGAAATTTACTGCCGTTTTCTATGCACTGAATGTTACTAGAATCCCAAGTGGATTTTTCCATTGTCATTAGAAAGATACAAGCAAAGTTCAAAGGTCACCCAGATAGCACTTAAGACTGAAGAAAGGGCGATCAGGAGAGATTTGGAGGCCAGATGAAGAATGGGTGGAATCTGAGAGATGGAAAAATGAAGTAAGCCATGAATCACATGACAAAAGATAGGAAGTGAGAAATATGTCACACCATCCAGTCCTGTTTGGGGAGGAAAGATATACCAGTCCTATTTGGTTAGAACATTTGGTTTAAGTAGAGTGAAATAAACTTGCAAAAGTAATGCAGTCATGGCCAGATCTTGGAGAGCTTTGTTTTTTTTTTTTTCTTTTTCCTAGGCTAAGAAATCAACCTTTATTTGGCAGGCAATGGGGAACACTTTGCAGAAGAATGGCATGCACAGAGTGCTTTATAAATCTCTTAATACTGTTTCATAGTTGTCTAATGCTTTGCAGTTAGAGATCATTTTCTTATGTGTCATTTCTTTTAATCCTCATCATAGTTTGTGAGAAAGCCCTATGGTCTCTATATTACTGAGGAAGAGACTGTGGCTCAGAGAGTTTAAGTGTCTCACCTCAAATCCCATAACCAGTAAGTGCAGAACCTAGAGACTTGAATCTGAGTTTTTTTTGACTCCCAAGTTCAGTGTCCTGGATATTTGCAATGCAGCCTATAAGAAGATGAATTATTAGTTTTATAGCAATAAGTTACAAGAATTCTAAGATGGATCGAGAGTAAACACGTGGTAAATTACCAATATCAGACATTATTATTTGTAGAAAAAGTTAGGAGCTTAAACAATGAGTCTCAAGTTAAGGTATTATCAGAGGGAATACAAAGGTTATGTATATCTTAATTATAGCTTTATTTTTAGAATAAAATTCGACAAAGAAATGTCAAGAACCATTAAAGAGTAGAAGCAAATGCGTTTGCTGTTGAATGTAAATGTGGTGGGAGGGGAAGAGGCGAAGACAAGAAATTTTCCAATTTCCTGAGACATTATCAGCAAAAATCTCTCTCATATGCCTATAGGAAAGTATCACTATCCAGTGCTATGCTAGGTGACATCTCAGGTCATGCAGGACTCTGGGCAGGTCACCTTCTGAGAAGAGCACTGTGTTTGATAGCACGAGTGCTGTGGAGAGTAGAAAACCCATTGCATACAGTCTTTCCCAGTGGACACCATATTTTCAAGTTTGCTCATTTTCTTCTGCATGCAAAGCCATTAAAGTTATCGCTACTTTTACAAATTAGATAATTGAGGCTCATCAAGGTAAAGGACTTCCTTTAGAACCTGGACAGAATTTCTGTTCCATCCAATATAGTAGCTACAAATCACATGCAGTCACTAAAATGAGGCTAGTCTGATGCGAGATGTGCTGTAGGTCTAATATATAACACTTCAAAGACTTTGTATGAAAACATGATGGAAAAGAATTCAGTAGATGTTAGTTCATTGTTTTAGATATAATGAATCAAGTCAAATACATTGCTAAAATTAGTTGTGCTTGTTTGTTTTTGTGTGAAGAAAATTTGAAATTACTGTGGAGCTTGCATTAAATCTCTATTGGGCCATATTGTTCCAGATCTGAAGGCAGTAGCCACGACTGGAACCCTCCAGACCCTGCATTTATTCCACATTAAATGCTTGCTTTAAAAGAGGTGATAATAAGCTGGGCATGGTGGCTTGTAATCCTAGTACTTGGGAGGCTGAGACAGGAGGATCACAGGTTCAAGGCCAGTGTCAGCAACTTACTGAGACGCTCAGCAACTTAGTGAGACTCTGTTTCAAAATAAAAATTAAAAAGGGCCAGGGGTGTAGCTCAGAGGTAGAATGCCCCTGTGTTCAATCCCCAGTACAAAAAAAAAAAAGAGGTGGTAATGATAATAATGAGTGTAATGATATTTATTGAGAACCAGTGTTTCTAAGCACTTCACAACTATTAACTTAATCTTTATCATAATTTGATGACCTGAGTATTCTTTTATATATAATATAGGTCATTTTATTTTATACATGAGAAACAGAGAGATAGGAAGATTCAGTAACTTTCCCAGGTCACAGACTTCATGGAGCCAAAATTCAGACTCAGGCGGTCTGCCTGTCTGCCTCCAGCGCTATCAAGAGTGACTTAGAGGCTCTCTCTGTTGGGCAAGTGCCCAGGAGGCATTTGGATTGGCCTAACTTTATTTTTTACCTACTGTAAGTCAGGCAGTGCAAGAAAGACTTTGTATATCATCTCACTTAATCTCCACAACAACCTCAGTAAGTAGCTATTATTCTCCCTTTCGTGGGTGAGCAAACTGAGGCTGGGAGAGTTACACAACTTGCCCAAAGTCCCCACACTAAGTGCATGCTGGAACTCAGTTTCCAATCCAGCCTGATTCAGAGCTGATACTTATCACTACACCAGTTCACAAAAGAGCTGCCTCTGAACCTCCTGGGGGCAAATCCCAGGTTAAATCCCAGATGTGCGAAGCAGTCTCTCCACAGTGGCTTCTGGGAACTTATTCTTTTTTGAATTGCTCCAGGAGATCCCCATACCAGCCAGGTTTGGCGATAACCATCCTGTTTCAGTCTATCACTTTCAACATTGTTTTTGTTTTTGTTTTTCCTAGGAGTCCCACCTTCTGGGAACTAGTGACTTCCTCTCTCTCTCTTTCTCTATTGAACCCATGGACATTTTATTGAACCCATGGACATTTTATCTCTGAGCTACACCCCCAGTCCTTTTTATTTTTTGTTTTGAAACAGAGTCTTGCTAGGTTTTTGGGAGTCTCCCTAAGCTGCTAAGGTTGGTGCTGAACCTGCCTTCCTCCTGTCTCAGCCTCCCAAGTACTGAGATTACAGGTGTGCACCACCATGGCCTCCCTCCCTTCTTTCCTCCCTCCCTCCCTTCTTTCCTCCCTCCCTTCTTTCCTCCCTCCCTCCCTCCCTTCCTCCCTCCCTCTTTTCCTCCCTCAGTCCCTCCTTCCTTCCTTTCTTTCTGAAAAGAAACAAAAACAATATTTCTCTCCGGGAGCTGATTTCAGTAGGCTGACCACTCATCTCAATGGGATCCCTGCTGCTCTCAAATCTCATCATCTAGCCGGGTGTGGTGGCACGTGCCTATAATCCCAGTATTTGGGAGGCTGAGACAGGAAGATCATAGTTTCAAGGACAGCATCAGCAACATAGCAAGACTGTTAGCAACATAGTGAGACCCTATTTCAAAACAAAAAGTAAAAAGGGCTGGAGGTGTAGCTTGAAGGTAGAATGCCCCTGGGTTCAATCCCCAGTAACACACACACACACACACACACACACACACACACACATACACACACACACACCCCTCATCATCTGCCCTAAAACATGGCATGCAACAGTTTAATTAAGCAAAGAAAGACAATAAGTTAATCATAACTTTCAGAGAGACAACAGCCCCCCCCCGCCCAACTTTCTTAGCAAACATTTCAGCAGCTTGTAGCCTGTCTGAGGTGTGAAGAGTGGGAATTTAGGAAGTACAGAGGTGGTGGGTGCAATAGCAGGGGACTCACAGTCTCTTGAGGTGATCTAGGGGGTTTTAGATGATTCCATAAGAAGGACCCAATGGGAATGAAGACAGAGTGGACAAAGCCGAGCGACTCTTTTGGGTTTGGGGTTTTGTGTGTGTGCATGTTAGGAAAGGTTAACAGTAGGCTTTTTGCAACCTCTGTGGGTAGACAAACAGTTGCTTTATGTGACAGATTCAGAACTTCCAACGAAATATAAAATTAGGCCCGGGTCTCATGGCAACCCAGCTCCACACAGTAGCAAACAAGAATTGTTTGAGAATCAGAGAAAGAAGCCAACCTTGTGTATGTCACAGCTAGCTCGTTTTCCTTTGGCCAATTTCTCCTAATTTAGCAGTACTTCCGTTCCTGCCCTAATTTCCCCTGGTTTGTAAACTACGTCACTTAACTGCACACGGCTCCAGACTTTAGAAAAACAAAATTTTGTATTTCGGCAGTGGTTTTCTTGGCATTTCTCCCTCTGAATTTTTTTTACTTAATTCTGATTTTTCCTTTCTACTCCTGAAAGTTTGGAGTTGTGGGCTGTACTTGCTCTTTCCCTGTTTCTTCCTTTCTCATGCAGCGTTGACTGCAGAATAATGTGGGGTCTGTTTAAATGCGATTAAAGATTTCACTGTTTGGTTCAAACCAATATTTACCAGTGAAATCCTGCCAATGTAAATGTGCAAACTAGGTAGAAAATATTGGCTTAGATCAGTCTCCCCCTGAACACACACATGGAGACAAGGACTGGGGATGTTTTGCATGTCACTTCTGACACGCTGGCTTCTTCTTGCTTCACACATGTATAACTGGACACCGACACAGGACAACCTTAAAACCAAGATAATCTAGATAATAGGGTCCTAGAGGAATTGTTATAGGTTGTTTTCTTATGAGCCAAGGCTTGCTGCTGTTGTTTACTTATTTCTCATTCTCCTGGCTTTTCTAGCATTTATACACAACGTTATGTTATCTAGTTTAAAATGTTCCCTTGCATGAGGAGAATCTGAATTACTTGACGGAGTAGTAAACCAGAGTATACTAATCTTTTCAAAATAGATTATACTCCAAATCCTAGGGCAGACACAGCAGACATTTTGAGATTGTCAGTCTTGCTGAGTGATTGCTTTAATTTAGCAAACTTTTCCTGAATTGAATTTATTCACTGATTAAATTTTTTGAATGAGTGAATTATGGCTACACTTTGAATGAATTTCAAATAGTTGTAGTTTGGATTAGAAATTTGTTTTCCGAAACTGAATAGCCTAGCCAGCCAGCACACCAAAAGCTCTGGCTGGCACCTGGCAGCCTGGGCCTCAGGAAAACAGCACAGTGGGGTGGAGAGCCAGTGAGATTTGCATGGCCTAGCCTCAGGAGCCCAGCCCTCAGAGAAAACTTGGACTTGCACAGTTCCCATAGTGCACTTCCACTTAGGTAGGAAGGGTGGGTCTGAGCTGAGGAAGAGGGAATGACTCACATACAAGAAAGGCCACTGAAATCGCTAATGGCAGCTCTGAACAATGTCTGGGAAACACCAGGATCCTAATAAATGTGCACTTCATGAACAGGGGAACAAAATGCATCTGTCTAATGCAATTTGTGGGACACAGTGCAGACTTTTCCAATCCAGACTTCTGAGCAGGAACAATGTCTATGCCTGGTGGTGACAAAATCCCTGTTGTTACTTTCTCTAACTCTGACTGTGAAAAGCTGAAGCACCATGGGACAGATGGGTAGGAAGGTAGAGTGAAGCTGGGTGTGGTGGTGCACCCCTTTAATCCCAGCACTTGAGAGGCTGAAACAAGAGGATCTCAGGTACGAGGCCAGCCTCAGCAACATAGTGAGACCTTGTTTCAAAATAAACCTACCATAGGACCCAGCAATACCACTTCTAGGCATCTACCCAAAAGAATGGAAACCAAATTACCAGACTAATGCATGTGATTCTATGTTTATAGCTGCACAATTCACGATTGCCAAACTATGGAACCAGCCAAGATGTCCACCAACAGATGAATGGATCACAAAACTATGGCATATGTACCCAATGGAATTTTACGCAGTCAAAATTAAACAAATAAATAAATAAATAAATAGGGCTGAAGGTATGGTTCGGTGGGAAAAGCCACCTGGGTTCAATCCTAGTACCACAAAAAACTCCCCCCAAAACAAACAAACAAACAACCCCCCCCAAAAAAACCCAAGAAGGTAGTATGAATCATGGCAACCATCAATTGAGATCAACCATGAACAATAAAAAAAGTCTCTAATCTTCAAAGCAACCTGGTGAGGTAGATTTATTATCATTAACCCTTAGATGACAGGGCAGGTGGGGAAGAGGTGATAAATGGGGCAGGAAAGGTGGCCTGGACTTAATAGCAGATCGCACTGGGGACTAGAAAGATTGCAAGTCCCAGTGGGATGCAGTCCTTGCTGTCCTGAGAAATGTATGGTCTGGGAGGGGTAAAGATAGGCCCAGACGCAGAATGAAAACAGCCAGGGCAAAGTAGGGGCTGCAGGTGCATCCTCAGAGAAGGACTGGGAGCAGCAGACGCGTGCTTGTGCTTTGAACAGAACAGGCGCTTCCCACACATTTGTGGACAGGCTCTGAATGAAACTGAATAAGAAGCCAGGTAATGGTAGTCACCAAAGGAAGGGGCAGGGGACCCAAAATAAAATGAAAAGCAGACAGGAGACAGGTCGGACTGATTAGAGAGCAGTGAAGAAAACCGGGTGGGGCCAGGTTATGAAGGCAACAGAGTCTGTGTTTGATGCAAGGAAGGTAGGCTCTTGAACAGGGGAGAGGCATGAGGAAAGGGGGGGTGTGGGACAATCAGGCTGGTAGAAGCATGTTCAGTGGTTGTCACTGGGAAGTAGCTAGGGTCAGGGACCCCATGACGACCCTTCTGCAGAGATCCACACTGAAAGCAGTGCAGAATAAAATAGGTGGTGACGATAGGACAGAAGAGTTAAGTCCTAAGCAATGTTTGGAAGGAAAAAAATATATATATCTCCATGAGAAATGGAATATGGAGGACTGGGGAGAGGAAGGTATCCACGAGTGTCCTATAACTAAGGAGAAGGACCCGAGAGCAGAACCACTGGCATATGTGAGGGAGTTGGGGGAGGAAGGGGAAACAACGGTGATCTTTACCACATTGAGTTTGGCCCGATTCCCATATGGTTGCAAGGGTTTAGGGTGGGTCTGCGGCAAGTGGATGGAGATTCAGGCATGGATTGTTGCAAAGGATTATGATGCTCCAGAAGGCCGGGAGTGCTGCCTCCCCCAGGTTGTCTTAGCGACTCCCTGCTCTCCTCTACTCCCTCGCCTGCCGTTCATTGGTCCCCAGTTGCCACACAGCAACAGCAAAGTGATAATGTCTTGGATGATTTCCAGCTCTTCAGGGCACAAGCTTAAAGCAGGAGATTTCTCTCTCCTTGGCATCTGTAAGGAACCAGGCCAAACCCTCTCTCCAAGATGGAAAAGACCATCCAGGCTGGAAGTGCCCTTAGAGACTGGCCATAGTTTATCCAACTCCTGGGTTTGCAGGTGATAAGATCTAAGCTGGGAGAAAGGAACTGACATCTGTAAGAAAACACAACCGTTCCCTCCATGAAGCAGAGGAAACCGGTTTCCCCAGCAAGATGAATCAAGAAGGGTAAATACAGCAGGGCATGGTCGTGCACACTTGTAATCCCAGTACTTGGGAGGCTGAGACAGGAGGATCACAGGTTCGCGGCCAGCCTCAGCTACTTAGTGAGGCCCTCTGTAACTTAGTGAGACGCTGATTCAAAAAATAAAATACGAGCCAGGCATGGTGGCGCATGCTTGTAATCCCAGTACTTGGGAGGCTGAAACAGGAGGATCCGGGTTCGCGGCCAGCCTCAGCTACTTAGTGAGGCCCTCCGCAACGTAGTGAGATCCTGTTTCAAAATAAAGAATAAAAAATAGGGATGGGGGTGTAGCTCGGAGGTAGAATGCCCCTGGGTTCAATTTCCGGTACCGCAAAAAAAAAAAAAATAGGAATGGTTGTATAGTATAACTCAGAGTAGAATGACCCTGGGTTCAATCCCCAGTACCACACACAAACACATGCAAGGGGGGAGGGGTAAGTATAACAGTTACTGTCACTGATACACTTATGTTCTAGAAAGAAGACTGTTCCAAGAATAGAACTAATTAGTGTTCCTTGGGTGGAGGTGATCAGGAAGGATTCCTGGAGGAAGTTATGCCTTGGCAGAGTATTAAAGGATGAATAGGAGCTCCCCTGGCAAGAGATAGAGAAAAAAGGTGAATGCATTCCAGGCAGAGGGAACAGCATTTATCAAAGGAAAGAGACTTGATACTCCATGGTGGTTGAAGTGGCAACAAGGCTTGGGAAATTTCATGATAATGGAGGATAGAGGAGAAATAACTAGAGTTAGGCAGGGAACTGCTTGAATTTAAAAAAGGGGTGGGAGGTTGTGAAAAAAAATTATGAAGACACCCTCAAGGTCTGAGTTCGATCCCCAGTAACACACACACACACACACACGCACGCACGCACGCATGCACGCATGCACACACACAGAAGTTATAGTATGAATCAGATATATATCAAGTACTATAGGGGGCAGGTCAGTAAACTTTATTTTTTAAGTGCTAGACAGAAATATTGTGGGCTTGTGGGCTATATCGTCCCTGTTGCAAATACTCCACTCTGCCATTTTTGCATGAAAGCACCACAGACAATCCATAATCACATGCGTATGGGTGTGTCCCAATAAAAACTTTATTTGCAAAAATAGGTGGCTGGCCTATGGGCCATAGTTTTCCCATCCTGCTATAGAGACTTTATGAGATCCTGAATTCACTATCTATAGAACAGCCTCCTAAAGAGGTTTATATCCTCATCCCGGCAACCCATAAACATGTTTGTTATACTGCAAAGTGGAATTATGGTAGCAGAAAGACTTAAGGTTGTTAATGAGCTAACCTTAAAATAAATTGGGAGTTGATGATATTATTATTATTATTGTTGTTATTGTTATTCCAGTGGGTCTAACGTAATTAAGAGGTTCTTAAATGTGGAAGAGGGACATGATGGTGAATGACTGCAATCCCAGTACTTGGGAGGCTGAGACAGAGGGTCACAGGTTCAAGGCCAAGCCTCAGCAACTTAGTGAGGTCCTCAGCAACCTAGTGAGACCCTATTTCAAAAATAAAAAATTAATAGGAAATAGGGCTGAGGGTATAGTTCAATCCCCAGTACCACCACACACACACACGCACACACACGCACACACATGCACACACACATGCACATGCACACACACACACGCACACGCACACACACACACGCACACACACACACACACACACACACACGCACACGCACACACAATGTGGAGGAAGCAGAAGAGACAGTGTCACTGTGATGGGATGTGGTGATTTGCTGGCTTTGAAGATAGAAGGGGACCAGGATCCAAGGCCTGTGTGCAGCTTCCTGAAGCTGGAAAAGGCAAGAACATAGATTTTCCCTTGGAGTCTCCAGAAAGGAACGCAGTCTTGCCGAAACCTGGATTTGTGTTGTTTTAAGCCACCAAGTTTGTGTAATTTGTTACTGCAGCAATAGAAAACTAAAATGACATCCATGTAACCCAAACCTTCTGTACATTCTGGGGAAGCCCAAGCCCCAAGAGTTAACGCGGTTTGGACTTCCACCTGAATGGCTCACTTGGATGCTAGGAGTAGGTTAAAGACATCTGGATTTGGATGCTGGGAAATGAGGCAACGCTTTGGGGAGTGTTTAGAGTAAGGAGCTGCTTTTACAACTGAAAAGGCTTTATGGGTCCCTGATGGAGTATAAGAGGCACTGAAAGGACAGTCTCTTTATTTGTGCTTCTCTAGGGGTTCCCGGACGTACAGGCTTCTGGATTTATGGTTAAGGAAGAAGGACCTCTGGGTGTGACGGTAAAGATGAAAGTCTCAGAAAGGTCACCATGCTTGGTGCTCAGAGTGGGGAAGTGGTGTCAGAAATCAGCCCTGACTTTCTATTCTGCTGGCATCGGGTCACCCCCCCCCCCACTGTGCCATGGTGCCATTTACGTCATGGGGAATATGGGTTGCTGCTTTAATGTGTTGTGAGGGGAATGAGAAAATGACACTGGTGACGTTTGACAAAGGCGGCAGCAGGGGAGCTTGAACAGGCTTGGCGGAGGCATGCTGTTAGGGGTCACTTCAGAGACACATCGAGGTCAAGGCCCCCCCCCCAGCCAGAAGTTCTCTGGAGCTCCCTGTCATGGCTGTGGGTGGAGGCTGTGGGCTGTAACCTCCCTTCCACATGGCAGACATCTCAAAAGCAAGGATGTCCTCACAGCACCTAGCATGGTGCCTTCTACTCTATGGATGGGAAGTCACAGCACAGTGAATAATTCATTATTAGATCAACAAGAGACAGTGAGGGCAGATCTTTCCACAATAATGACCCTTCTTACATATTTGTGAAATACATTTCAATTTACAAAACACTCTTACATTTGTTGTCTCAAATTATCCTCATAGGCAAGGCTGTGAAGAAACATTAGCAAAACCATTCTGTTAATAAGGATGCTTTTGACAGACACTGAGTGACTTGCTATAACTCCACAGCTAGTAGTTGGAAAAATTGGGGCTTGAACCAGGTCTTCAGTTTCTTAGGATGGAGTTCAGCTGCATTCCACTACTGTTCCTCCCTTCTATCTCCCTCTCTTTTAAAATCATGAATATCTACTATGCGCCAGACAATACCATCCAAAGTCCTATCGACATAGTTAACTAAAACGATGTTCTAAACTTGAAGAAGATAAAAGCTCAGCAGGGGAGACAGACATGTTAATGTATAAATTGTGACACAATCTAATATTATGACCTTTAATAAATATTCACTATGAGCCAAGCACTATGCTGAGAACTTCACACAGATGTAGTGTTTAACACCTTAGGAGGTAGGTAGTATGGTCTCTGGGTTACAGAAAGGGAGACCTTTAGATTCACTGAGTATCTGCCAGGTGTCAGCTAGTCTTCTCATTCCCCCTTGACTCCAGACCTCATACTCAGTCACCACACTGTGCTATTTCAACATAAGCATTAGCACATGGCTCTACAGCAGGGCAAGGAGAGGGCAAGGGAAAGATGGACTTAATGCCCACAGTAATTAAAGAAGCTTTCCCTAGGAAGTAGGGCATTTGCAAATACTGCAGCAGAGAGGAATGAAGCTGGTCATTTAAAGATAGTCTTTGAAGTTGGTCTATGCTATAAAAATTAAATATGAGAAGAGGGCATCCTAAAGATTTATTTCCATGCAAAAGTTTTTTTTTTTTTCTCAGTAACTATTAACATGCAAAACATTGGCTAGGGGATTCCAAATGGAATAAGATCCATGCTTATATCTCAGGGACGAATAAGCCTGCATTTGCACCGAGAGCATGGAGCTGAAGCCCCCCTCCAGAGGGCAATTTTCTGTAGAAGAAAGAGCCCTGACCTGGCCAGCTTTATGACCAGTTCACTCTAGACAAGCCCCTCAGCCTCCCTGAGCTCTGATTCTTCAGCTACAAAATGTGTTCAAATCTCATTGAACCAGATGATATCGAGAGGTCTCTTATCTCTGACTTTTCATTATTCCAAGTTTCATCAAGGAAGTATCGGAAGGAACAGGGCTTACCTGGATGGAGCGGGGAGAACAGTGCATCTCATCAGAAGGCACCTGAATTCTGCAGGTAGGAGCCCAGTCGCCACATGATGTGAGCTGCAGGGTCCAGACCTACCCTTTATCATCAGTATGGAAGGGTTCCCCTAAATAATAAAACCACCAAAGAGCTTGACAGGCACCCCAGGAGGTTCATGTTTGTCAGCTTCCCTGCACGTCAGCATCACTGAGCGGCTGCTTGAAGCTGCGATGCAATTCTTATTAACGTTATAGAATTATGGTAGCTGACACCATGTGTTGGTATAGTTCTTTGTATGAAGTGCTGTGCCATGAGGAGGGCTTTACTTAAAATGATCTCTTCCTCTTGGTAAATCTAAGTGTAATTATCTCCATTCTAGAAATGAATCTGTGGCTCTGGGAGGTTAATCAACTCTCCTGAAGTCTCACAACCACTACCAAGTGGTAGAGTCTCTATCCTCATTCTGTTGGATGGTCCAAAGACACAGTTCTTCCTCACCTGGCTAAACAGTGCTGCAAACTATGGTGCTTTCGATCCAGGTATTTTCCCTTCATGTTGCCCTGAGATGAACAACTGAAAGAATCATACTATATTCTTACCTTACAATGTGCAAAAGGCTTTCTCACAAATCCTGTCATCTGATTCTCATAGGAGCCTGGAAAGCTGGCTGGAGCATTATCTCTATTTTATAGAAGAAGAAACTGAGCCCCCAAAGAGATTGAGTAATTAGGAGGTTTGAAAATCCACTCACTACGCTAATCATAGACTTGTCTAAATTTCTGACCACTTGGGGACATCATTTTTCAGAACGTCATGTCTTGTGTCTTAAAGCGTATCCAGTTATTTATATTTGTATTGCAGAATGGTTAACAGAGGGCCTTCCCGGACAGATATTACTGAACAACAGCTGGCGTTTCCTTAAATCTTCTTCCGGGACTCTGTGCACATCATTTCCAAACAACTAAGAATAGTTTGGTGAATCCTAAAATTCTGAATCCTCATAACAGTAGTTTTCTTCCTTCATAATATTGGTACATTCATTGAACCCCTTCCTGAGTTGGCAATGTATATATAAACTACATACAATTTTGCACCTTCTTTCCTGATTATAAGGCTGTGTATAGGGCTATAGAATAGATCATGCAGAACTTTCTTATAAATTTTCTACAAGTTGTATCTAGTGAATACAATGTTAACAAATCTCCATATATATTAGAAATATATTCGTCAGTTCTCCCCCATTTTCTACCCAAAGGAAGCACATCGAAAAGAATGTATATAACCTTTTGTTTATCTGCCTCATGTAATTGGACTCCCTTCCCATTAAAGAAGGTGGCCACTATTTGCAAGATTATGTACATGGTTAAATTCAATCAGAAGAGTTGCCACATGCAACAGCAGGGATGCATCTCCTAAGCATAAACGTGGAGAAAATGAAACAGGATATAAAAAAAAGTGCATGAAAAAAGTATAGTTCAATTTGAATAAAGTTCCGAAGATGTAAAAACGAATCTAGGATATTAGAAGTCAAGCTAGTGGTTATCTGGGGGGGTTAGTGATGAAGATGGACTTGAGGGCCTTCTATGGGACTGGCAATGATTTATTGATCTGGATACTGGTTACATAAGTGTGCTCATTTTATAAAAATTCATTGACTTCCACACTCGTGTACAGTATGGCCCCAAGGGTTCATGTGTTGGGATCTTGGTTTTCACTATGGTAGAATTGGGAGGTAGTGTGAAACCTTTAAGAAGTGGGGCTTAGTGGGAAGTAGTTAGGTCATTAAGAGTACTTCCCTTGGAAGGAATTGATGTAGTTCTCCTAGGACACTGGTTAGTTCTCTCCAGGGGATAATATCATTATAAAAGAGCAAGTCTGGACCCTCCCCAGTCTTTCTGGCTTGCTGCCTTATCATGTAATCTCGCCCACCATAATAACATTGGCCATGACATAAGGTAGTCAGTGAGGCCCTTGCCAGAGCCGGTGAAATGCTGTGTGGACTTCCCACCTCTAAAACTATGAGTTAAATAAACCTCTTTTCTTCATACATTAACCAATTGCAGGTATTTTATTATAGCAATGGGAAAAAGATTAATACTTTGATAAAAGTTTCTGGGAAAAAGTCAAATAGTCTCAGATCCTTGGGCTTTTACAACTCTAACTAGCACTTCAATTCTTTCCTGTCTCTGCTGCTTCACTTTGGAGCTTATCAATGGAAAGTATTCCACCACTAATTTTGAAATTTCTCATTCAACCTAACCTACCTTATCTGCCCAATGTTGCGTATTCTTTATGGCTATTACTTTTAAAAACATGATGGAATTCAGGGAACAGCAGGTTTGAAGAGGAAGTTCTACCATTTTCAGTTTTGTGTCCTTAAGTAAACTGTTTACTCAATCTGAGTTTGAGGACCTCTTCTTGTAAAACTGGAGCAATAATGGTGACCTCATCAGGTTGTAATTACTCATCATGAGGACTGAATGAAATAATGTGTGCAAAGGCCAGCAGAATGCCTGGCAGAAAGGTGTGTCTGAGGAAACCTGACGTTGGTCCTTTGCGTGACTTCACTCTCCTAACTCCTTGCCCAGTCAGCTTGGCTCTTTACCTACTATGAATTCCATCATGTTTTCTAACCAAAATTTTTTTTAAAAAGCAAAAAAACAAGAAAACATTATTTACCACCCAGGTGTGGTGGCGCACGCCTGTAATCCCAGTACCTGGGCAGCTGAGACAGGAGGATTGCAGGCTTGAGAGTAGCCTCAGCAACTTAGCGAGGCCCTCAGCAACTTAGCAAGACCCTGTTTCAAAATATCAATGGGAAATTCCCATTGTCCATATTTTCCCTTTTGCTTTCATAGTTGAAACGCATCAGCACTAGGTTGATTAGGTTTACCACACATGTACGATTCTAACCCCAATAGTTTTATCTTCTGTCTACCATATACAGTTTTATCTGTATATAGTTTTATCTTCTCACTGTTTCCCTACAGTTGTTAGGCCAAAAACATTTCCACTCTTCACAAATTTCCATCCCTGCTCCTAACCACTCTCTTTTAACCAAGGAAGGACCCAATTGCCTACCTAATGAAGGTCAGTTTCAATTCTGTCCACCTCCCCTTTCAGGACCTTAGAAGCTTCTCTGTCTCTACTTTGATCCATCTATTTTCCTACTCTTTGTCTCCTCTAGTTTTTATGCAGGGCCTCGCTAACTTCACTGATGCCCTTACTCATTTACCCAGTCAACCTCCTGCTCTCCATGGCCTTTTCAGCTTCCACCTGCAAACACATGTATGTTCTTCCCATCTAGTGACAACCCAAAAGTTTTTCTTTGGGCCCTGCTTCAACAATATCCCATCTTCATCCTCTTAGTGCAACCTTCCAGAAAAATCATTTTAAATCCTGTTTCCACTTCCTCACCATCCCCTTATATAAATGTTTATAGTCTTTTTAAAAAGTTATTTTATGAGTGCATTGCAATTACACATCATAGTGAGGTTCAATGTGATAAAATATACATGCACACAGCTCTTTGTGTATTTCCCTCCACATCCCAACCCACTCCCCCTAAATGTTTATAATTTTGCATTTTGCTTTTGTTTCCACTATTCAATTACAATCTCTCTTCCTCTCTCTCTCTCTCTCTCTCTCTCTCTGTCTGTCTCTTCCCACTCTCATTCAACTTGTATAAACTATATCTGTTTTTGGAAATCTCACCTTCTTCCACACCTTCAAATGTTATTTTCATTTAGATGCTTCCCAAATCAGCAGTCCTGATATGTTATCAAATACCATATCTGTATTTTCAACTAACCACTGAATTTCACCACATTATTACTTCATTTCTATAAACTCATCATAAGATGGATCAGGGAGAACAGGATGTAAAATTTCCAAAATTGGCCATTCCACTAGCTTATTAAGCAATCACAAGCAAGTCATTTAGTCTCACTGTTTTTTTCTTTTGCATGAAACAAATGAATTGGGAATTACCATATGACTTCTATGGCTACAAAATTTTATAATGCAATGTTTTAAAAAGATAAAATCATTTTGATATATGTCAGGGTATGAACATCATACATGCACACAGTGCACCAATAAGTGAACATAAAAAAAAAGATAAAATCAGCCAGGTGTGGTGGCTCACACCTGTAATCTCAGTACCTGGGAGGCTGAGACAGGAGGATTGCAGGTTTGAGACAAGCCTCAGCAATTTGGTGAGGCCCTCAGCAACTTAGCAAAACCCCGTTTCAAAATAAAAAATAAAAAGGGCTGAGAGTGTAGCTTGAAGGTAGAATGCCCCTGGGTTCAACCCCCAGTACAAAGAAAAAAAAAAGAAGGAAAAAAGATAAAATCATCATATTCTCCCCACTTATAATCCACCCCTTCCCTGGAGTACATAATTTTACTGATAGCACCACCAATCCCCTATTCATCTAAATTTAAATCTCAGCTTTATCTTCAATGCCTCCATTTTTTCCCTCCATTTTCCTTAATTTCTATATCCCTCCAGTTGGCAGGCTTAGGGGTTCTACCTCAAAAATATCTATTGCATTCATTCCAATTTTTTCTTTTCTCTTATTATAAACTAAAGTCAGGCCTGGTGTGGTGGCACACACTTGTAATCCCAGTACTTGGGAGGCGGAGACAGGAGGATCACAGGTTCACAGCTAGCCTCAGCTACTTAGTGAGGCCCTCCGCAACTTAGTGAGACCCTATTTCAAAATAAAGAATAAAAAATAGGGCTGGGGGTGTAGCTCAGAGGTAGAATGCCCCTGGGTTCAATCCCCAGTACTGCAAAAAAAAAAAAAAAGTAAACTAAAGTCAGGCCTTGTTTAACTAGGACTTTTGCAGTCATTTTCTGGTCTCCATGTTCAGCACTGCCCTCAGATTGGGTTTCTTCATTTGGGCTATCAAGTATCAGCTCAAAAGTCTTTTTATTAACTCCCACCACTTCTCCAACATACCCAGATTCCTTTATTTGTCACTCAGAGTTCTTTACAATCCTGGTTGACTATCTCCTACTCTTCTCCTTTAGTTATTTTCGGCTGCAACAAGTTCAAAATTGAACTTGTTCCAAAAACAAGTCCTGTTGTTTTCACTACCTTCTCCTTCTTTGGGCAGTTTCCCCTGGATAATGTTCTCTATAATCCCTTATGAAATCCTTGTCATCAATCAAAGCCCAAGTCAGATATCAACTTGAAGTCTTCTTTGATTCCCACAACTGGAAGCCATCTCTCCCAGCTCAGAAGTCCAGGCCTGTGTACCTCTGCCGTAGCCGTTTGTCATGATCTGAGATGATTTAAAATGACTTGAATAGGCTAATTTTTCCTATTTTGCTTGAAAGCAGAGGCTATGTCACCTTTAAATCCAGAAGAGTATCACTATTGTAGGATTGTACTTGAAGGAGGTTAAAGAAGTGAGCTAAGAACTTGATATTATACTTAGTATATGATAAAATAGAAAATCTTAGGCCACATGCCATTAAGGACTTGTCAGAGAGATAAATTACCATCCAACAAGAGACCATCCAAAAACAATATACGATCTCTGAAATATTAAGACCAAATTGAATTGCTTCTGCTTTAAATTCAGATTTTATTCCAGGTCAGCTCCAAAGGCACTGGATATTAGACACAATTCACCCAGGGCCATGTCTTCCTATGAGTGAAATGTAGGCTTGTCAGATTTAACCACAAACAAACAAAAATGGGACATTCAGCTAAGTCTAAATTTCAGATAAACATTACTTTTCGTTCTTATACTATAATTAGTCTTTATATGAAAAAATTACTTGTTATTCATCTGAAATTCAAATTTAACTGGGCAATCTGTATTTTATCTGGCCACCCTGAATGAGAGAACTGTTTTCATTTTCTCTATGAATTTTTCTATCCAACATTCATATGTTCAATAGTATATCAGAAAAGGGAAAGGTAAACCGTGCTGTTCCCCCTGCCTATACTTTGTCTCTAGATCTCTGTACTCAGATTTTAGCCCAGTTGCAGACTCCTAAAGCTTTCTTATCTCCCTGCCTAAAGTAGCACCTCCTTGTCCTTCCTAACCCCTCCCCAGGTACTCCTTATCCTACTATCTTGTTTTCTTTTCATTATCTCACCCTTTTAGGCACATATTATTGTCTGTTTCTCCCATCTCCAGAGACAAAGGTCTTTGCTATCAGGTTCACTATGGTATCCCCAGAACCCAGAACAATACCTAGTCCAGGAAAGGCTTAAATAGCTAAATAGTACAGTCTGTGCTAAAATAAATTTTGCACCAATGAAGATTGAGGAGGTCCACAGAAAGAAAAGCTGAGTAAATGTGGTCAGGGAAAGCTTCTTGGAGGAAGCAGGATTTTGGTAATGTTATAAAGGAGTGATTTGGGGGACAGTAGGAATTGCTTGGATAAGCTGAGGAACATTTTCAGACTGTATATTGACCCTACTCTCCCGGTTCTCACTGAGCTTATATGAGACTTCAGTACAGGAGATGATTTAATGTCAAAAAGCTTCTCAGATGATTTTGGTATGACCCCTCTACCTCATCAGAAGATATCTGCTATAAAGGATGGTAGGATTTGGCTAGGGAGAAAACATAAAGAATGATACTATCTGCATGGAACAATATAAGATGCGCACAAAGAGAAGATAAAGAGCATTAAATACCAGGGAATATGAAAGTGGTATTCAGACCAGAGCAGCAAGAGGCTTCAGGTGGTGAAAAATGGAGAATGCAGGAAGACTTTTTGGAAGGAAATAATACAGAGAAAATGAGGATTAGTAGCTATAATTTGTACTGGGGTCAAGGAACTTTTGTGTACCAACCATGGCCCACTTTCTCTTTTTGTAAATAAAGTTTTATTGGAACATGGCCTTGACCATTTGTGTACATAGTGTCCATAATTGCTTTTGCTCAAAATTCAGAACAATGCCTGTAGTGAGCATTCCTTATCAAACTTTGCATGTCCTTTAAAAGATTCTGGTATTGTAGAATGGCCTCACTGACAAGACTGCACTGATTCATTTCATTCATTCATTCATTCCTAAGTATTTGAAAAGATTTTGCTTATTCAGGTAAATGATGGGTTCTGTGTTTACATGACTTGTGAGTCCTTGGTCTTGCTCATCATGTGCTATATTTATTATATTCCATCTATATGTGATTCAGATGATATCTCTCAGTGGTATTGTGAGGCCTGCTAAACTGACCCAAAATAGGAAAATAGTTATAAATAACCATATGAGCAAGTTCAAGTCTCTTCCTGAAAGTGATATCTGACAGCTAGACGTTTGGTGTGAGGTTTGGTTCCCAGCAATAGCACCAGAACATGAGTAGGCCCAGTGTCGTGGCTAAGTTTTCCAGTAACTCCAAAAATATCTGCTCTTACCTTTCCCCAAATAGTTACACAAGCACTAACCTCCATCCTTGTCACACTTCTAGTCCTATTCCAACTCTCAAGCTGACTTCTGGGAATGATCTAACATTTTAGGCAACTGGCTTGAGTTTGGTCTCCTGAGATTCCCCTTTGGAGATGATACTGTTTTAGGTAGCTTTAAAGGTTGGTCAAAGATCACAACATTTCAATTAGACATGAGTAAGTTCTGGAGGTCTCTTGTACATCATGATGACTGTAATTAATGATAATATATTGCCTACCTGAAAATTGCTAAGAGAATAGATCTTAAGCATATATGGAGAGACATGCTGATTAGCTTGGTTTAATAATTTCACAATGTATACATATAGCAAAACACCACACTGTACACTGAAATATGTATAACTTTTATTTGTCCACTACACCTTAATACAGCTGGGGGTGTGGTGGGAAAATTGCCTTTAATCCCCTCCTACTCCTGAGGGCAATGTAGAAGCAAAACTCTGGCTATGGCAGATGGTGCAACATTTACTTAAGACATATTCAGTCAGCATCTACTGAGCTAGGTGGGGGGTTTGCAAAGGTGAAATAACTGCTTGAGAATGACTCATGAATAACTAGTGTTGGAGTGTAGGTGGCATTATCTTTCAACACAAGCAACTGAATTAGAGTGGTAAGAATAGAGTGGTGGTCATCTTTGGGTACCATGGAAACCCATAGGATGGGCATCTCTCACAAAGCCTTGAGTCTTCTTGGAGGATGTGGTTTCCAAGAGAGAAACTAAAGGAGTGACACAGCTAACCAGGTTGGAGGAGGAGAGCCACAGAAGAGCAGATGTGAAGCCCTGAGAGTAGAGCACTGTTAATGGTGTTGACGGTGTTACAATCAATTGTTGATGATCTGAGGGTAGTTAAAAAAGCTTTATGGTAGATTCCAATCCCCCTCATTGCACAATGGATAAAGATCTTTGGTTTTTATTCTGCTTTTTTTATTGCCTTTTTTTATTTTATTTTTTTGCAAATGCTGGCCAGTCACTTCATCCTTTGGATCATCACATTTCTCATTTGTCAAATGGTGCTAAGAATATCCTCACAGGGCTTTGTAGGGATCCAGTGAGACAATGTGTGGGAAAGTGCTTTGCAATCTTTAAAATGCAAGGGATTATTTTTTAATTCCAGTCACCACCCAGGCCACTCCTTATTTCCATTCCCCATGGCCCGTCCAGATTTGCTCAGCTAATGCAAGCTAATTTTAATATCATCTGCTGACAGTAAATTAAATAGGTGATCAAAAGCCAAAAGACTAATTTTAGATTCTCCCAGTCCACATAACACCACAGTTGTGGTAACAGTAAGATGACCATCTGGGAAACTTATCAAACTGAGAAATCCATAATTGTTTTATTCACTTGACAAATGGAGAAACTAATGTAGAGAAGGGTCTTATGAATGTCACGTGGCTAGGGGGTGATGCTATGTGTGGCTGATTGGTGGATGAACTATGCATTTCCATTTTTCTTCCATCTCCATACCCAATGGATTCCTTTTGCTTCAGGTCTTTCTCAAGCCTTCCAGAAACTAATATGGGCAGTGCTCTGTGATTTGGAAGTGTCACAGGGGAAGGGTTGATTCTGTGAAGGGTCCCCAGTAGTTCCCAGTGGGGAAAAGAGGGGAACACAACTCAGGACCCGTGGGGGCCAGCATGAGCCAGTCAGAGAAATAGGTAGATTTATTCAGGAATGCAAGAAATACGCATTTGAGGAAGAATATGGACCATCTCCAGAGTGAGAGATGTATGTTGGGGGGTTAATGGCACTTGTTTAAAAGAAAATTTGGTGAAGGGCAGGTATGGGAAGGTATGTAAGGATGACATCAGTCTGGTGATCACAAGCCGGTTTCTGGTGGTCTGGTCCTCTACCGTACGCTTAGGCTGATTGTAGTCTCCATCATCTGATCAATAGATAAGCTAGAAAGTCCTCTAAATTACAGGTTTCTCAACATATCTGTCTTGTTAACGGTGCACAGGGTAATTATAGTTTTTTTTTCATTAACTTCAGGATTTACAGATTCCCCAGAAATTTGGGAGAGACAGATCTGGGAGAGAGAACTGGTTGGGGGAGTAAAGGCATGAGGAACTTTAGCACCAGGCTTTTATATTAAAGTTCTATTTTCTACCTATTTCTTTTATTTCTCCTATCCTACTTCAGAAGCAGTTTAGTTTTGCCAGTTTTTACTCAGTGATGGTGTGTCCTAATCTCTCTTGGCTCCTAGGCTTACTATCATTGAACAGAAAAAATTCTGTGGTTTGGGAGGCTGACAGCTACCTTCCAGACAAAATCAATCAGCTGGGTGAGCAGTAAGCTTCAAGCCTCCAGAAAAGCATTCTCTAGACATAAAAACTCAGTGACCGTGTCACCTGTATCTCTTCCATCACAAAGTCATTACCTAGGAGAAGTCGAGCAGCAATCCCTTCAATGAAAGAGTCCCTATAACTCACCTAGGTATCACTTCCCAACCTGTCATTTAGTAAAGGAGCTTAGTCATGCCCACAGGTAGGAAAGGCTATGAGATGGATTCATGACTTAGTTTTAGGTAGTATTTAAAATGAACCTTAACATTTTCATTTCATTGTTATTATTCAATTATGAGGCCACATTTATGTTTGCAAAAATCTCTTTAATTCCTCCTGTGTTTTAAAAAAATATGGGCAGGCAATCTATAATAGTTTTTTTTTCTTATTTTTTTAAAGTACTGCCATAGTGTCAAGAAGACTAGGGATCGTGCCCCAGTTTTACCACTTATTAGTATTGAGGGTCTTGGTAAGTGACTAAACCTCCTGGGCCTCAGCTTCCTCCTCTGTGACAAAGAAATAATATTCCGAGTCTTCATTAACTTCAGGATAAAGTAGAGCAAGCAAGACAATAAAAAAAGAATGTGAAAAGTGGTTTGAGGATCATGGTCTCTGGCTCAGTGACCATAATCGTAACCTCTTCCAGGGCTGGGGATAGAGCAGGCCCTGGGGAAATGCTTGCTGGTCAAATGAGGAACTCCAAGTTAGGTTCTTAAAATAATAGAAAAAGAGTCTCCTTAAATTATTAAAAATTACTGATTGAAAAAAATCTGCTTATCCAGTATTGGTAGTCTAGTGAATGCCGCAGCCCTAGTGTATACTCATACCTTGTACTGTGGTCCACTGAATAGCAAACAAGCGCTTTCTTTTGAGTGTCTAGAGATTCACACCCCATCTACATACATGCAAACACACATGTACAAGCATACACACAAACTCTCTCTTCCCTTATTTACTATAGAGAAAATGAAACTTTTTTGTAATATTAATAGCTTGATCTTCAGAGCTCATCAACTCAAATATTTATCAGTAATGTTATATTTGGGTGAGAAACTTCAACAAGTATATTAAAAGACCCAGAGAACAAGCCGCTTATGAAGAACATATTTGGCTTCTGAAAACAAAACTGTACATGAGCAGTAGTGATTGCCTAACATGGCCAGGGTGGAGAGACTGCCCCGGCAGGGAGTCGCCTTCCTAATGGAACTCAGACTCTCTGGGAAATAAAAAGCACAAGGCAGGGCGAAGGCCTCCAGTGTGGGGTCTGCCTCTAATTCATCTTTCAAGCCACAGCTACTCACATACTGCTGGTATCCAATAAATGTTAGATGAATGTATGAATAGGTGAGAGACTGTGAATGGAGAGCATTCTGGAGCAAGAGGCAGGCGATGTGGATTCTAGCCCATGTTCTATCTTCAGCTGGCAAGCACAGGGAGTCACCTCAAATCTCTCTCGTGCTCGCATGTGAAATTAGAGGGTTGTAGAGATCAGTAGTCCACAATCAATAAAGTACACTGAACTGGCTGACCTGTGAACAGGGAGCCAGGATCACATTCTCCTCTGCTCTCCAATGAGGTATGCAGTTCCTTGGTGGGCAAGGAAAAGGAAGCTCTGCCAGTAAAGCACTCCAGGCTGCACCTGGCAATGCGCTCTAAGTGCGGAGCAAGTGCCCAGGACTAACCTGGTAATATTATAATTAGTATTTGTTCTCAGGTAGACTTGAGAAGAGGAGAACTAAAATCAACAGAAAATGAACTTATTCAAGGAGGATATCAGCTGCTTCTGTGCACTCTGCTCATGGCAGGGTGAGCCGCTCGACTCTGAGGATGAAATAGAACCCTTGAAAATCTTCACATACGGCAAAAGGAGGTTAAAACAATTACACTGGAGAGAAAGACATTCCCCTACATGTTCGAGTTAGTGCCAACAGAACAAATGTTCCTCAGATGCATTTGGTTGGGTTTTGGCATTCATACCTTTATGAGTTCATATTATAGCATATTGCTTGTCTTTACGATATTTTCATTTTGTAATTAAATTTATTATTGTTTAAAAGAGTATTGCAGAATGGCTACTATGAACCCAACATTTTCCACTTCACTAAATGTTTTCAGATTCAAGTAAGAGACTCTGCAGGCTGTTCTGATGCCCTCAGAGGAACCATTCAGAGTAGAAGGCTGAAAAGATGGAATCTCAAGTTCCATTGTGTAGAAACTTCTCTCTTCCATTCATTGGAGAATGTTTATAAAGTGCAAATCTTAAAATCATCAAATGCAACATGTACCGGACTGACCACATACAGGTTTAACTGGACCCTTCTGAGATTGTGTGATTAATGTGGAAAGCACAAGTTTTGAAGGCCTAGATTCAAATCCAGATGCTAACCTGTAAAAGTTGTATGACTGAACAGACCACTGAGCTTTAAAAAGCTTTTTTGAAGCTGGCCTCAGCAACTTAGCAAGGCCCTTTACAACTTAGTGAGACCCTGTTTCAAAATGAAAAGTAAAATAGGGTTGGGAGTGTAGCTCATAGGTAGAATGCCCCTGAGTTCAGCCTCCAGTACCACACGCACAAAAATGTTATTTGATGGTCAGCAGTTAACTTATCACTAAAATGGGTGCAATAATCTTCCCTATAGTTTCAAGGTAAGGTTGTGAAGCACCTAGCACATAGTAGGTGTTCCAGAAACATTAACCCTCCTCTTTTCTCCAGACAGCTGTGCCCTGCCCTGCTGTGAAGGACTCTCTTCCCTATTAATGAACCAACTAAGTGAAATGTACTAGATAGTCAGATAAGTTTCCCTTTCTCCTAATTCCACTTAGCAAAGTATATTATTTACATAAAGAGGTTCATCCATTATGATGTGACTACTTTTAAGTAATCTTGAATTCGAGAACAAAAGTCAACATAAGAACAGAAGTACTTTGTTATATAAATGAACTTAATATTAAATCAATAAAACAACATAAGTTTTACTCTTTTCTTGTATATATATATACTTTATTAGTATTTATCCAAATAATTAGTGATAAGGCATGCACTTCAAAATGGTACATAAATCCATTAACAAATGAGGAAGACAGCTGTGGATAGATTTTGATATATAGTGGGGTAAAAAATAGGACAACGCACTGTATGAACCCTGTTTTTCAACCCTATGAAATGTGAGGTAAGCTACCATAATGGACTAGTGACCTGAATTGTTTAGTCCTGCTACTTAAAAGTTTTGCAAGGAGTTCTCTAGTGAAAACACTCTTTGGATAAATGCACAAGGAAGTAAAGGAAGGGTGAGGAGAGCTGGATCTTTTTATTCTTATTGATTCAATATATTATAGAAATGGGGCAATGTCACCCTTTCCTTCAGCCTGATTTGTTGAAGAACGTGAGAATTATGTTTTAAAATTTGTGTTTTTGATTTGGGTAGAAATGTAATAATACATAACCATATCTGTAAGTTGATGACATTTGAAAAAGCTTAAAACAATACCTTTGTTATGTGCACAAGTTATTTGAAACAAAACAAGTACTGAAAATGGGAAACAGCCAACATGAAACCCTGAAATAGAAACATCCATTCATGTGATGGGAAACGGTAAAACACATTAGGTAATAATGGATATTCCATCTTTGTGAACCTTACACAAGATCTTCATAGAAGAAGAGAGTGAAACAGTTCTAGGAATACTGAGAAATTCAGGAATTCTTCCCAAGACTTTGAATTGAGATCTATGTGAATCTATCTAATATGCAGTGAATGGTGATGTGCTAAAGATGTAGGATGAGAGAATACTTAAATGCCCATGTGCATCAACTCAGAAACAGAATCAAAGAACCATGAAATGACTGGACTAAATTCTAGCCTGACATCCTGCAAAGCAACATTCTTTTTTTTTTTTTTTTTAGTGGAGGATTTCAACACTTTACTCTTCTCATTAGACAGATCACAAACAAACAAACAAAAAAAATCAACAGGGAAACATCATCATTGAGCCATACTATAGATCAAATGGATTTAGACATTTGCAAAACATTCTATCCAACAGCTGCACAGTACACATTCTTTTCATCAGCACATGGAACTTTCTCTAGAATAGACCATATATTAGGCCAAAAAAGAGTCTTTAGAAAATTGAAATCATATCCTGTATCTTTTCTGATCACAATAGATTGCAACTAGAAGTCAATGATAAAAGAAACTTTAGAAATTGTGCAGATACATATAGACTGAACAAATGACTGACATCCTGTAAAGCAACATTCTTGAGGAAGTGAACGCGTCCATGCATCTGTGTGGCTGCATGCTGGCTCAGGAGGAGTCACTTCACAGGTGGGAGCTGAACTTTTGATCACATTAAATCTAAGGGATTCTTATGCACATCATGCATAACAATGAATCATATGCATCTCAAAGAATCCCATGTAAGAGTTGGTAAGAAGTTCCCCTGAATAAGCACTGCTGTGAATGAAAGGAGGGCTAATTATGAACAAAACATTTATTGATTCAACAAGTAGGTGCCAGCCACTCTGCGAAGTCAACCATGGTAAATCAAAGTAGTAACCAGAACCCTGCTCTCATGGAGCTTGCCGCCACAATATCCTACAATCCTAACAACAGCTAGAGAAGATTATTATTCCTATTTTGAAGATGAGGAGGAAACTGAGATTTTAAACAATTGAATAACTTGCCTAAGGTCACAGAGTTAGTAACTGATGAGCTAGAATTCAAATCCAGTTCTATGCAGCTCCAAAGTTTGAGGATGTGTGTGTGTGTGTGTGTGTGTGTGTGTGTGTGTGTGTGTTACTAGGGACTGAACCCAGGGGCATTCTACCTCTAAGCTATATCCCAGCCCTTTTTAATTTATTTGTTTTGAAATGGGGTCGTGCTAGGTTGCTGACAGTCCTGTTACATTGCTGAGACTATCTTTGAGTCTGCAATCCTCCTGTCTCAGCTTCCCAAGTACTGGGATTATAGGCAGGCGTGCACCACCATGCCCAGCATCTAAATTCTTAACTACCTTGCTACACGACCTGTTAGCAACAACAACAACATGATTCTAATGAGGGTGAGCACATCAACTGCCATGCAGACCAGCATTCTTCATAAAAGGATGTTCTCTTGTTTGTGGTAAACAGACTACAGCTTAGCAAGAAGCCAGCCCACTCAGGCTTACCAATAGGAGGATCTCATTTATCCAGCATTTTCTAATTGGGCAAATGTCAGCATTAGACCAGTACTTGTGGATATAAAGCAAGACACAGCTTCTGTCTTCAAGGAGTCTGGTGGGAGAAACATCTAAATGGATCGCCATAACCTAGCATGAGAAAACTGAGATAAAGATAAGGCCAGGATGCTCAGGAGAATGCTAGAAACAAACAGCCCAACAGGAAAGAGTGCTGACCCTGGGTTGAGTTATAAGCAGCTGGCGTCGGCCTGGTAAAGAAAAGGGAGTGGGAGTGGGAAAGTACTGAAGTGCTCAGAGCAGAGGGAATGACGTGCAGGGAGGTGAAGACAGCATGGTGTTGGAGGAATCGCCAATATTGTAGCAGGAAGGATGGAGTGTGAGAGAAATGTTCCTGAAAATTGGCTGCGCTGTATTCCAGCAATGTGCACATTTAGGGGGATTGCAGGCAGGGCAGAAATGTGGGATTGCGCTCGGATATCCAGCAGTGAGTTGTGAAATCTATTGAATAGGTTTTGGCCAGTACTTATTTAAAACAACAAAAGAATAGAATGGAATGAAACTGAGTAAAAAATATCAGGCATAACATATGTAATAGAGGTAAGTATTGTTTCATAAAATGCACAGACATGTGGGGATATAGTCTTTATACAACAATGTGTGTCTTATTTTGAGTCATGATCAAAACAGCTTGAAAGCCAATAATCTAGTCTGCACCTTCCATGGGGCTGTGCAGGTCCCCCTGGGGGATTCACTAGGTGTCTGTTCCTTTGGGAGACAAAGAGAAGCTGCTAGGAACAAATCTGTCCCTGTCTCTTAAACATTGTCCATATTGTAAAGCCCGTGATCTAATTTTAAATCTCAAGTGGCTATACAGATAAGCTCCAGTATCTGAGCTATTTCTGATGAATAATTAATATTTCCATTTTAAAGAAATGAGAAAAAATATAAACACAACATATGGCTGCAAATGCTACCAAGAAAGTTTGGGACCTTTAAAACGTCCTCGGACCCAGCTATGTTTTCCACCAAATGAGTCACCCAGGTATGGAGCCAACTCATGAGTCATAAAACACACCCTATGCCTGTACCTCTGTCTTCTGTTCTTTTACAGGGGGATTTTCCCTAAAAGTCCCTTTTGGATTGTAATACTCACTTTCTCTTCTAATTCAATCTCTTGATAGTTTCTCTGCTCTTTGATTTTTTTCCTTTGCTGCATTTCATTTTGTTTCTCTCCTCCTTTGTCTGATCATTCTGAATTAATAAAAATATTTACTATACACAGAAAATACATGTAAAATATGGCTTTCAAAAGAAAGAACTTAGATTTATTGTTTCTTTCTTTTATATCTATTACTGACCTGTTTGCGAAGTACAAGAGTCAGAGAGAAAATTGACAGAGTGGTTTAATAAATACTTCCTAACTAAATTAGCCGACTAATTTGGGCTATGAAGATGGAAGAGACTGATAAAACAAGTGAAAAAATTCACTTTCAGTCTAAATTAATTAGACTGGTTCCCAATTATCAGTAGAATTAATCATTAGATTGTGTGTTGTGTATCAGCACACATATTTGTCTAAGAATAGACAATTTGAAGTTCATGCTTGAAATGACTATCTCCCAAGTCCTAGTGATTTATTCTCCCCCAAGAATACATTTCTCTGGGCTATAAAACACCAACTGTAGTAGAAGGAATAGTCATAGAATTACAGACTTTTTGAATTTTAAAGAAATTTTAGAGATTATCTGGTCCAGAGTTTATCAACTAGTTTTTTATGGTTGAATATAAAAATATCACATACCTGGGTTTTATGCAGATCCATATGGCCCGCTGGCTAAGATTCTATGCTTTTATGTATCTATTAGCCAAACAGATTTTGTCAAGTTTTATTTTCTACAGTTTCTGAAGGTTTTTCTTTTGTGTTTTATATTAAAAAATGCAGCTGGGTGTGGTGGTACACGCTTGTAATCCCAGTACTTGAGAGGCTAAGACAGGAGGATCGTAGGTTTGAGGCCAGCCTGAGCAACTTAGCGAGGCCCTCTGCAACTTAGTGAGACCCTGTTTCAAAATACAACATAAAAAAATTAGAAAATAAAGTAGGGCTGGAGGTACAGCTCAGAGGTTCAGTGCCCCTGAGTTCAGTCCTCAGTACCAGAAAATAAATAAATAAATAAATAAATAAATATTAAAATGTAATGTTGAATATGCTCTATTATGCTATTTATTGAACTTGGGAATTACTGATATAGTACAAATACCTACTTCATTGACCAGGAGAATGAATCCCAGAGATGGTAAGTGCTGTTCACTCAGGCCCTATCCTCCATAAGTCTAGTGTCGTATACGCAATATACATAGCAGATGCTCCATAAATATTCATTCCATCACCTTTAGAATGGCCATAAAGGAAGAGAGAGAGCAAAGACGTGAATGACAAGACGAATCTCATCGAGCTAAAATCCGATGGCTAACATTTGCCAGGGAGGGCAATTTCCCAGGGGATTTCAAATTTTGCCCTTCATCTTAGTCACATTTTAGTCACTTTGCCAAGAGCCCCACAGCAAATGACGGCTGCATGTGAGTGGACACTTGTCCAAACAAGTGGTGTCAAAAGAAAGCTGCTTTGTTTCAAGTGCCCCAACACCCCTCCCTCCTCCCCTGCCTGACCTCAAGGACCTCAAAAAAGGTCATTTTGTGAAGCTCTGGTGTGTACAGGAGAAAACCTGAATCATCGTATGTCACAATCAGGACTACTAAGCCAAATGCCATGGGCCAGATTACCATGTCATCCCCAAATAGGTTATTATGGCAGGTCTGGGCTGTTGGGTCACGAGAATACTCTAGCTGAGTTTGTTTTTCATCGTACCCCCAGGGAGCTCTGGCCCTTTGCAAACATCAGTTCAGAGAGTGTTTGGAAAAATATCTTGACTTCATTCAAACTTACTTAGGACAGAGAGACAATAGAAATGTTTATGTCACTTTTCAAATTATGTGGAATTAGTATCTTGAGGGAGTCTCAGGCACTGATCACATCTATAAGAACAGGGAAGGAGGAGGGAGAGCTGATGATCTGAGTAATTGGAACACTTAAAATGAGAGAAATGAATGTCTTTTATATTAAACAAGTATCTAAATTATGTACGTTTACTGACTAGGGCGATCATAATCATGGAGTACTTCTTTAACTTTGCAGCTCATTTCATTTAATAATGATGGCCACGATTTAATGAGCATCTACAACCCGCAGGCATGAACTTGTTGCTTTACGTGCATTGTTCTGTCATTCTTACAATGCCCATGCAAAGTCAGTATTATTAACTTATATTTCAAGCAAGTAAGTAGTAAAGCTGTGATTTATGTCCATAGTTATCTGACTCCAAATAATGATTTGGCCTTCAAAGGCTGTAGCATCACTCTCAATCTTCATTTTTGCCTCTTAGTAGCTGTGTGTGACCTTGGGCTAGTTACTTCACCTCCCTGCATCCCATTTTCTTTATCTTCCAAATGGGACTAGTGATAGTCCCTGCCTAAGAATTCCTTATATGTGAAATAGCAACAGGAAGAACTAGTGGGCACAGAGTAAGCATTCAACAATGATTGGCTTTTATTATTATTGTAGTGACAGTCCTGCCTGTTAGAAGATCATTCAGTTATTCTCATCTTAATATGGAAAAGAGAGGAAAGGAATCTAACAATTAAAGGGTATTTATTCAGCGGCTCTTAAATATTAGTTCATACAAGAATCACCTGGGGCTTTATTTAAAAATGCAGATTTCCTAGACCCTAACACAGAAATTCAAATCTCATCCTAATGCAGTTCAATCCTAATGAGCGGCATTTGGCTGTGGTAACGTATAGGGAGTTTGGATGGATCTGTGCAAATCTATACATCATTTATTTACAGAAGGGCCACGACCATCTAAAAGTAGCCTATCATCTAGAGCTTATCATCAGTAGATCCACAAATAACCCAGACAGTTAAAATGCCCAGATATCAAGACTAAAATTTTCTTATTGACCTCCATTATCTAAAATTTGTTTTAAAGATCAAATCACAATTCATAATTGCGCAGTGGGAAAAGACCAGGTCATTGCCAGTCTTCGGTCTCAGGGAGCTCAGCCTGTGTCATGTCACAGGTGTCCGCACATTTGACTTCAAGGGAAATTCTCCCTACGTAGGTTGCCAGGCTTGTAAAAAAACCAGCAAACCATACGCTTTTCTCTTCAACAGGCTGGTTGCTCTCAAAAGAAGGAAACATGAATAAAATCCATGAATTCTCCAATCGCCCCTAATCACTTAGTCCTACATTTTGAGAACATGGGAGAGTAGAAGTCGGTCTCAATATAGTTAGAAATAAAACTCATGCGTGTCCTGAGTAAAATGTGTAGAATGGTGGCAACGGACGAGAACATGTGGATATGTGGAGCAACTTGACCTGGCAAAGATGCTCGCTGACTCACCATTACACTTTTCTTGTTAAAAGAGCTTAGATAGCTGGCACACACCTGTAATCTCAGTTCTCGGGAGGCTGAAACAGGAGGATCCCAGGTTTGAGGCCAGCCTCAGCAATTTAGCAAATCCTTGTTTCAAAGTAAAAAATAAGAAGGGCTGGGGGTATAACTCAGAGATAGACCTCCCCTCAGTTCAACCCCAGAAACACACACACACACACACACACACACACACACACACACACAAAGATGCTGAAGTCAGACTGCCTGGTTTCCACACTCAATTTGTCAGCTTATTGATCTTAGAAAAATTATTTAATCTCCATAAAGTTCCACGTACTTACCTACAAGGTGGAGATGATAAGGATTCCCACCTCGCTGGCCTTTTTTTTTTTATAGATTAAGAGCAATATTGCATATGAAAGCACTTAGCCCAGCTCCTTAGCCCACAGATCAAGTGCCCAGTAACTGGTAGCTATTGCTATTTGTTGTCAGTCTAAAGCTTTTTGTGTCAAGTAAAGATTAGCACCCCTTCCCCACTCATGAGATCTTGGCACATGGGAGAGCTGATGGTGAATTCCTTGATAGGGAGATACCTTCCCCACACTGAGAGAAATCTGGCAAGCCATGAGGGAGATAAGGACAGAGCATCAAGCTAGGATGTCTTCTAGGCATAAAGTTCAAACTCTGCCAGGCAATTTCTAACACCGTCCTGATAGGCTGCTATAGTTTACTTTATCTTTTGGGGATGCCATGGTTTCTCCCTCCGAGCTGGGATGGAGGGCTAGCACGGTGGGTGGAAGGCTCCCTGTGGCCAAGTCTCCAGGGCAGCTTCATGAAAGTACATATAGGGCTAGTATAGTAGTAGGGGATTCTAATGCACGTGATTATTATTCCTGGAATTGGAAATTATCCCTGCCTCCGAATTAAGCATCAATTAAGTGAGGCCACTGAAATATGATTATGGAGCGTTATAGCAAATCCACTTGCATTATGTGTTAGATTCACTTTATATTCCTGATTTCAAATCTCAAATGAACTCTCTACACTGCCTGGGAGTCCCACTGCTTCTACATTCTCTCACTTCTTTTTTTGTTCTCCAATCTAATTTATTATACACATTAAAGTCTGAGTAAGCTTTAGCAAAATGTGTAATATTTTCTCCTCTCCATTTTTTCAAAATATCTTTGGCAGTTTCTAATTTGCTTTAATACAATCCAAACTGCTCACCATCGCCTGTAAGACCCTGCAGGCACTGGCCCTCCCCCTGTACAGCCATCAACTCTATTTTCTACCACTCACTCCCAGTTCACTCCACCCCAGTCCCACTGGCCTTCTTTCTAAAATACACTATTCTCAATGCCTTTGTTTCCCTGCCCAGGCCAGTCCCCTTCTTTCTTTTTAGCTTTCTAACTTCTGTGAAAATGTTACCTCCTGGAGAGATATTTTTCCATTTTTCCATCAAAATAATCTTCCTTCACCTCTTATAATTTTCTAAGGCTGTAACCGCTTCATGTACGTCAAAACTTTTAACCAAAATTTGTTTATTTTCTTGTTTATAGTCTGTCTCTCCCTCTTGCTTCATAAAGGATGAGGACCATTTCTATTTTATTCACCACTACCTAACACAGTGCATAGGATCCACCTAAGTACTTTCTCCACAAGTGAGTGAACACATAAGCAGCCATCAAAGTGTTAATCTGAGCAGCTGAAAACATAGAACTAAAGTGGAACTTTGGCCAAACTTGCTTAAAAAGCTGGACCATGACAAATTATTCTCCCAGAGACTGGGGCCAAGTCCTGTGGATGGTAGAGCATCTCGTGACTGTGACCCGATCCCTCCTTCCTCCAGCAGATCACGTGCCTCTTCCGTGAACTCCCTGCCCCTGCCATTTAATTCCTAGCCCAGGTCCAGCTGAGTTCCTTGTCCCTGATGAAACCCTTCCTCAGACTGTTAGCCTGCAAAATCCTCTTGCTCCTCAGAAAACCTATAGCCCTCAATTACTAACTAAATTTCATATTGTAAATTTATTACAAACCAGACACTGGTTTAGGAAAGGGGGACAAACATAGAGGTATTTAATATTCATTCAGCATCTTTTATGGCTGGCTATGTTAGGCCCTTTGTAATAGGAACACCCATTGATTCTCATGGTGAACCATCTCTCTATTTATTTAACAAATATGTTCATGGAATGTGTTGTGCACCAGGCCCTAGTCTAAGAACTACACAAGCTTTAATTCACTTTATCCTCATAACAAAGCTAATAGGTAAGTAGTATTATTACCTTTATTTGATAGTTAGGGAAACTGAGACAAAGACAAGCTATTTTCTCAAAATCAAGCACTGGCCAGGCGTGGTGGCGCACGCTTGTAATCCCAGTACTTTGGGAGGCAGAGACCGGAGGATCCGGGTTCGCAGTCAGCCTCAGCTCTCTCTCTCTCTCTCTCTGTCTCTCTCTCTCTGTCTCTCTCTCTCTCTCTCTACCTAGTGAGGCCCTCTGCGACTTCATGAGATCTGGTTTCAAAATAAAGTATAAAAAAATATGGCCGGGGGTGTAGCGTGGAGGTAGAATGCTCCTGGATTCAATCCCCAGTACCACAAAAAAAAAAAAAAATCAAGCACTGATCAATGATCAAAGAATGTGGGCTCAGGCAAGGAAGCTCTAGAATTTTCATCCTCAGCCATCATTCAAGGCCATCGCTCAACTCCCATGGAGTCGGTATGATTGCTCCCGTCTCACCAGGAAGAAGCTGGACTAAAAGGCTGTCTTTGCTGGGCTTCCACCATAAATTTATGCTTTTGGTGTCATTTATTGATAGAGCATCTCCAAATGTTCTGCACTGTGCCAGCTTCTGAGACACACAGTGTTTAAACATACCTGTCCTCAGGGAGCTTAAAGTTCTGCTGGTACGTAGGCAATGGAGGACCCAGGTTTGTGAGTTTCTGACACCCAAACTCATCGCCTTTCCATTTCAATCAAATTGTCTGGGTTCAGAGATGAAATTGGCTTACCCGCGGTAGAGGTGGGATGGCTCCAATGGTCTTCACTGAGGAGAAAACCACCAAGTGCTACTTTTGTCATTTAAAGGTCAATGTGTCCCATGTTAACACCATTTCCACTTGGACTCACTATAATCTCTTTGAGGGCTGAAATTCTAGTTTAATATTGCTCACAATGCTTAGGATCCTGTTACACACATGGTCAGTGTCCAGGAATGGTGTTAGGAGTGAGTTGTGAGAGGTTGGGTTCTTACAGTAGCTAACAAAGCTGGCAGTATTCATTTTGCTATGTTTAAGATTTCTCCAAGCTTCTCCAAGCTTGAATAAGCTTTAATGACCATGGTAGACATACACTAGCTTTTCCTGGTTCTTTGGGGACAGTGACTCAAAGACTGCATGTCATAAAACCAGGGAGTATTCGGAATTCTCTTTACCACATGGGCTAAGTCCTGTACACTTCCAGATTCAATATTGTCCTCCCTAAGGAACCTCACAGCCCCATCCGCTTGCTACCAAGCCCTCCGGAACAAGAAGTCCTGACTGTGACCACAAACTGCCCCATGTTTACATTGCCAAAATAGGCAAACTGTGAATTCTCACTTTTTTTTTTTTTCATCAGAGTAATGGGAAGCGCCAGTGCCTTGGGCCAAGGAAATAATGAGAAACCAATTCAAATGTATACCGAGCAAACACCATGGTTTGTCATCATGTCTTGTTATTTTGGGAAATGGCGTTTTATTAATAATAAAGTTTTGCAATGTGGCAGGCACACATCAGTGCCACCAAGTTATCAGTCATAGAAAGTAATGCAGGAAAAACCCCATGAAGTCACCCAGTCCTGCCTCTGCCAAGGCTGTGGGCTACGGTGCCTTTGCAGTTTTCAGAGCACTTCAAAATAAAAGATGAAGTGCCAGGTGTGCTCCCTCGCCTGTGATTCATAGCTATCGTTGGTGAAGGGGCTCATGATGGGGAAATGTAAACAAAAAATATGAAAAGTTCCAATTCTTCAAAGTCTCAACTAATAAGCCTGAGTAGGCCATTCTCCCAAATTTACACAGGAAGAAGCGGTAACTAGAAGACATTCATTACCAGAAGCACGTGGCATCTTTTCTACAGAGAGCCGTGGGCCATGGGGGGAAGAAAAGGACACTTATTTATTTAGCACTTATTTACTTAACCTTCTGGCTGGGTTGGGTTGTTGGATTTGGTTTTACATCCTGAATGACAAAGTTTATGATGGGAAAGTATGTCAGCTGTTTGCTGAAGGAAAGGAAGACCTCTGTTCTTTGTCTTCTCTCCCTAATGGAAATAAGCATCTCAAAGCTTGTTTAGAGAAGTGGAAGGCTAGTAGGAGTAAGAGGGGAACCATACTTGGCTTCATCTTCTACATCGCCTGTTCTTTCTCCTGACAATGCCCTGGGAAGGTTCCTGGTACTTCCAGCCTGGACCACTGTGTAGCCCTTGACTTTGTTTCTTCTCATACCCTCTACTCCATCTGGCCAACTGCTGCCCACATCAGAACAAGCTATTTTTGAGAGTCAAACTGAATGCCTGATCTGTGCAAAACATGATCAAACTTATATCCTATGCTTATTTTAATTCTCATAACCCTTTTGTGACATAAGGGAGGATATAGAATGGATAGTGGCCAAGAGCATGAGTTCAAGATCAGGCATAAAAAGTTCTGAATCCTAGCTCCATTACTTTTTTAGATTTTACAGTGGGAATAAGAATAGTATCTGCTTCACAGAGTTGACTTTGGCTTTTTTAATAACCTTATTGAGGCATATCTCACAGATCATCTACTTTACCTTCTCAAGTGTGCAATTCAATAATTTTAAGAAGATTTACCAAGTTGTGCAACCCTCATCATAAGTCAATTTAAAAACATTTTTAATCACCCTAGTATTATTCCCCATGCAACTGTACTGTTAATCTCTACCCCTTGTAATAAGCAATCTATTTTTTTTTGTCTTTATATCTTTGTCTTTTCAGGGTATTTCATATAAATAGAATGATACAACATATTATCCCATATCTGGCTTCTTTTGCTGAGCATAATATTTTTGAGGTTTCTCCATGTTGTTTGTAGCTTTGCTCTCCAGTTTGTTTTCTATTGCTGAATGATGTTTCACGGTATGGGTTTGGCACCTTAAGTCCAGCCAGTTATCAGTCGATGGACACATAGGTTATTTGAGATTTGGGGCTATTATAAACAAGGTTGCTAATGACATTTGTGTTCAAGATTTTTCGTGGACGTACATCTTCACTTCTCTTGCGTATATATTTAAGAGTGGAACTGGTGGACCAAATGGGTAATTTTATGTTGAACTTTTCAAGCACTCACAGAGTTGTTTGAGGCTTAAACATTTACAAGGGCCAGCGCGGTGCTACTCAGAGAGTAACAATCCATAAAAATTGTCATGGTTATAGCTTCACCTTGCTCAGAGTATAGATGAGAAGGCTAAGGCTCAGAAGTGGTTACAAACTTGCTCAAGGTCACACAGCTAGCTGATAAACTGGGATTTATCCATCCCTCCTGAGTCTCCTAACTCCAGGTCTGGTACTATTTTCTGTTACCATAGCAATGTCACATTAACTACCCCAAGAAGCACAATTCCAGTAATGCAGTCCTCTGTTTAACAAATATCAGGGACTCCACAATGTACATAAAATAAAATCTCAGCTTGTGTGATAAGTATACAAAACCCTCTGGATTTTTCCATCCCATCTCTCCTGCTTGATCTTCTACCACATCCTTCTACCCTCTCCACCCATGACTTCCATTCCAATAACAACCCATGCTCTTTTGGCTCTATACCTTTGTTTGAGCATGGTCTACTTTCTTAAACAGTATTTTTCACTTTGCCTTGTGAAATCTTACCCATCCCTTAGGGCAGAGCTCAAATCTTATCTCCTGTACTTTCCTTGTCCTCGTGGTCCTGTTCAAAACTAATCTGTGTTCTCCTAATCCACTTGCTTATAATAGGTACTCAATGAATTTACTGATTTGAGGTAAAATTACTGAAAAATGTAGCCACATAATTAATGACCCAGCTGAGAAAAAACTAATTTTTAAAATTCAATAATATCCAATTTATACATTTCCTAGGTACAGCCTGGTACAGAGTGTTATTTGTACCTAAGATAGGATCCTGCTTCTAATCCCCCGCCTCCCTCTGTCCTTCTAGAGCACTTGATTCTTGCTTCTGGCAAATTCTTATCATGCTGTATTATATATCAATTTATGTGTGTCTGCCCCACAAGACTGTGAGTTCCTCCAGGGAAGAAACTGCATCTTACTCATTCCTGTGTCTCCATTACCTGGAACAATGCCTGATTCACATGGTGGTAAGTACGCACCAGGTGCTTTTAGAGTGAATGGATTAGTAAAGGAAAGGATAGCCCCCCTCCTGTGATATGTATATATATTTTATATATATATATATATATATATATATATATATATATATAAAATCTTCTCTCTGTAGCACAGAAAATCTATTAAAAGCAAGTGATATTCTTTGTCCAGCAGCCTCAGAGTTCTAGAAGAGATTTCTCTTTTAAGAAAGACTCTAATCTTTTTATTATTGTGCTGTTAATCCCACCTCCTCCAGGATAGCTCACCAGATGAAGTAAGTGTATATACGTGGAATATTTCTTTCCTCACTCCTTAACCCTTTCTAAACAAGGGCCACAATAAGTAAACAAACAAACAAACAAACAAACAAACAAACAAATAAATGAAAAAGAAAGAAAGGAAGTAAAGGAAGAAAAAAGGAAGAAGAAGACTATTGAAAGAGAAAAAGAAAATTCTCTAAATTAAATTTATATAAGCTGAGACGTGGCCATTTTTCCTAAGTTGCAAAAAGTTTGGATTCTACCAAGAACCTGTAAAAGGGCTTTGTGTATAGCAGAAGCACTGTAAATACTTTTGATAATTGTCTCCAACTGCATGTATTAAATTCCCATAAACAAGATCTAGTTTTAGCCTTCCAAGACTCCTGGCATAAGAGGCCTGACCGAAACATATATTTGAAGCACTATAACATCAATGATATATTCAGTCATGACTCTATGGCTGGCACTATTTTAAATGTATTATATGAAATAACTCATTTAATCCTCATAGCATCTCTAAGAGGCAGGATTTAAAAGTGAAGAAGATGAGAAGGAAGAAAAAAATTGTGGATTAGAGAAGGTTTAAGAAGTAATTAACCTAAAAAGTAGTAGTAGAGCTGGGGTTTAACGGAGGCAGTTTGTCTCTAGAATCTCCCTATGGAAATGCCTGTAAGCTTAGGTGAGGCTCAATGTCCCTGTCATTTGTGTTTCTCAAGCATTCACAAACCCTCGCTAAATATTTGCTACTGAATTCTGCCAACTATAAGACTAAATGGGCTTTGGAAAACGTTAGGGATGCCCTGTATTATGGAACAATAGTGTGGCCTGAGGTCAGGGTAGGAGGAGGTGGAAGAAGACCAAAGTTTGGAGCCAGACCAAAACCCAGGCTCAATTAAACTCCAGATTCCCCACTTACTAGCTCAGGGGCTGACAAAGAATTATCCATCCCAACACCCGCACACCACTTTTTCTGGGTTATTTTAGAAATTTGAGAGTTCTGCGAGATTAGATTCTACTCAAAGACTCAACTCAAAATAAAGATGACTAAGCCCAGGAGGGATTGATAGGATTTACCTCAGGTCACACACCTGATGGGTTCCCATACTAAAATGTAGGTTTCCTGAATTCCAACTCAGTGCTCTTTCCCTTAAGTCACACAGTTTCATCCAAGGCAGGGAAGTTGAACAAAGCTGATCATTCATACTGGGACTTTCCAGAGCCAGCCTAGAACTGGACGGCTGCCTCCTTGTGTTCAATCAAGGCACGCCCAGGTTTCACTATAGATCTGAAATCTAACTCTCACTCCTTGTGATGTCAGAGGCCAGGTGGCTTCTATGTGGTGAGTAGTGCTTGGCTGTGTCCTAAAAATTCTCCCTATCTCCTTTCCCTTCCACTGAAGGGGACTTACTCCTGGAAGTGAATAAGTCACCTTCCTGTTACTCCTCTAAGGGAAGGCAAGAGCTCAAAGCATATTTTCTCCTAAATTCTCTCTAGCCCTAGGATCTGGAGAAAGATTAAGTGTAGCTCAGGGACTTGTGGGTATTGTCCAAAGAAAGCCAAGTGATTGGAACAGCAGATATGAACTTCATTACAAGTGCAGGTGCCTTGTGTGGGCATCAACTGTAGTTGTCTTACTTGACAGCACAGAGGACTAGAGCCAGGTATACAGGTGCTGGAGCCAAACAAGTCAGAGTTCAAGTCTTAACTCTGTCACTTACTAGACGACCATCTTTATACTAGTTACCCTCCTAGAGGAGTAGTTTCATTGGTTAAAAAAATGGCATAGTAATGTTGACTTTATAAAGGGTCCTTGAGGATGACAAGAGTCCCCTTTGCAGAGTTCCCAGTAGCAAAACTGGCACTTAGGACAGCTGTGATGTCATGTTTACACCTCTCCTCCCCAGTGGCTTGTGTTACTGGCTCCATAAAACAAAACCCTTATGGAGAGCTCTTTGTGAACAAGCAAAACACTTTGGGGGCAGTGTAGAATCAAAACTCATTTGTCAAACCACAATTCTGTCATATAGAAACATAAGGCAGGAAAAATTGCAGAAGTGACTGGGTTTACCCTTCTGCATGAGAGACTCTCTCCCATGGAAACTGGAGGAATAACCCCACCAACACAGTTAGAGAGGAGAATAGTGCAAGCATATTCCATAGCTGCAGAAGAAGAGGAAGTAGAGATATGTGTTTTTAAAACTGGAGTAAAACAAGTTACTCAAGACCCAAAGAAAAGGCAAGATTTGGGGGGGAAAGAACATAGTGAGATGCTAATTCCTGAAACCTCAGAAAGTATCCACAGTAGGTTCCACTTAGCAATTTGCTGAGAGCAGGTCTTTATCAAGAGATAAATGGGAGGAAAGAGGAAGCTGCACTTTGAAGGCCTACGCATCCATGCCTGTGGTTATCCAGGCTGTCAGGTCTGTAAGAGTGCTACAGGTGATGCCCACACAGGTACCTATATTAAAGCCACAGAACCCCTTGTGATGAGGTTTGCATCTGCTGTTCCAATCACTCTCAGCATTCTCTGGACAACACCCACTTGTTCTTAAGCTACATTTAATCTGCTCCTTTCTCCATTTGGTTCAATCGACCTAAGACAGTCAGGACCAGGTATCTGTATCGGTCCTGCCTCACTGAGGGAGGTAGAGGAAGGAGGTAGAAGAGGAAGGCATTAGCTGGGCGTGGTGGCACACCCTTGTAATCCCAGTACTTGGGAGGCTGAGACCGGAGGATCCGGGTTTGCGGCCAGCCTCAGCTACTTAGTGAGGCCCTCCACAACTTAGTGAGACCCTGTTTCAAAATAAAGAATAAAAAATAGGGCTGGGGGTGTAGCTCAGAGGTAGAATGCCCCTGGGTTCAATCCCTAGTACTGCAAAAAAAAAAAAATTAAAGAAGAGGGAGGCACTCACTGGGGTTAGGAGGCCTTGCTGGAGATGCAGGAGCATGGAGGCAAGACCAGAAGCTTGGACCTGTGGTGGACAGGAGACTGTGGACCTCTGGACAGGGCTTGGAGTGTAGCCTGGTGCCACTGCATTCTGAAAAAGGGCTGGGGCGGGTGGGGGGCTTTCTCAGTGACAGAAACAAAAGACCCAGAGGGAACATGGGGATAAGGAAATTTATATACTCAGGTTTGAAAAGGAAGAAATCTCAAGGATGACCTGGTCAATCAGACTGACAATCACGTTTCCAAATTTCATAAGAGGGTATGAACATTTTGAACCCCACTCAGTGGAAATCAGTTAACATACATAAAGAGTCTTTTCACTTTCCTCTTACCTCCTTCATGATATTTCTGGCTAAATATAAACTTTTTAAAAGATAATCTGTTTCAAATGGGTTTAATGTAATCAATAGTGGGGTCCAAAGAGTGGGCACAAATTGAGTGGCATTCTTGGAAAGCTGAAGCCCAAGATTTTCCATTTTCTTTTTCCTTCCTTCCTTTCTTCCTTCCTTCCTTCCTTCCTTCCTTCCTTCCTTCCTTCCTTCTTTCTTTCTTTCTCTTTCTTTCTTTCTTTTCTTTTTTTCATTCATTCTTCTTTTCTTCTTTTTTTGTGGTACTGAGGATTGAACACAGGGGTATTCTACCTCCGAGCTACATCTCCAGTGCTTTTTATTTTTTGTTTTGAAACAGGGTCTCGCTAGGTTGCTGAGAGTCTCACTAAATTTCTGAGGTTGGTATGGAACCTGCGATCCTCCTATCTCAGCCTCCCAAGTACTGGGATTACAGGCGCATGCCACCACGCCTGGCAGATTTTCCCTTTCTCGTGACTGACCATCCAGGAGCGGGAATGGGGAGAAATGGAGAATTTACTTGTGTCGCTACCTGTAATTAGAGAAGTGCCGCCCTGCTTGCGCACTGTTGACATGTTTAAAATGCAATACTTTGCACTTCTGATCTTTCAAATGATCCTCTGTTTTGCAAAATAATTCTGTGAGCTAGAATGAATGACTATTTTACTGTATTTTCAAATAAAGTCTCAATTATTCAGAAGGAATGGGAGATTTTTGAACCCTGGATTTTGGAGATCTTATTTATAGCAGAGCTAGGCATAATTCTAGTCTGACTCCCAAGACAGGTTTTTTTGTTTGTTTGTTTGTTTGTTTGGTGGTTGGTTGGTTGGTCCCTGTGATGATCAATTTGCTGTGTCAACTTGGCTAGGCTATCATATCCAGTTATTTAATCATTAGCATCCATCTAGACATTGCTGTGAAGCTATTTTGGAGATGTGGTTAATATCTAAATAGGGGGACCTAAAGTAAAGGGGATTCTCTTCAATAACATTGGTGGGCCTTGTCCACCAATGTCAGTCGAAGGTCTCAAGAGCAAGAACAGATTCTGCCTAGAAAAGAACAGATTCTGCCTCCAGAATGCGGCATTAACTCCTGCCTGAGCTTCCACTCTGCTCTGTGGATTTCAAACTTGCCAACCCCTACCATATACCAAACTGCCAAATCCTTAACATAAATATTCTCTTACTGCTTCTGTTTCTCTGGAAGACCTTGGCTGATATGTTCCTTATCTTCCTGTATCATATTTCTTCTTTTCCAGATGGTACAACTCAAGATCAGAGTCTGGGTCTTATTTACAGGAGTTAACCCCTGCACCCCAGTGTCAGGCCATAGTAAAGTATACAAATTACGGTATACATTTAAGATTGAAAAACTGGGTAAACGATATAGGAAAACACAGGACGTGTTATAGATAGAGTGGTCAATTACCGCCAATAGGCAAGACTAGTTGTAGGAGGCTTTCCAGAGGTAAGAATTTTACTTAGACTAACAGGACTATCTGGAGGTGAATGGCAAGTGTGAGGGCATGGAGAGAGGGATTAATCAAGGAAAGGTCTAGAAATGATCTATGGATAAAGAGAGGAAGACAGGCTAAACTTGCAACAAAATAGAGGAGGTATAGAAAACCACGTCAGTGAGAACAGAGACCCATTGTATTGACAAAAAAAATATGAAGAACCCTTATTTTCCCCTGGGATAAAAAGTAACAAACCAACAGTTAAGCGCACATGTGCACAAGTACAGGAATGGCACAGAAGTGGAATGTCCAGAGAGCTGGAGGATTTGCTGTTTGGCATGGCAAATACCCTGTGCAGCTGTATGAAGAAACAAAGGTGCTGTCGGCATTGAATGCCTGAAAGGCTCTGAACTTACAAATGCATGGAAAGGCCCTTCCAATGCTTCTGCGCTCACTATGGAGTTCCTTTCCTCCCTCGCACCGATCACCTTTCCTTTAAGGCCTTACTAGCAATACAGTGATCTAAAGGAAGTCACCGTGTTATGTTCCTGGTAGGATGTCTGGCTCTTTCTGTGGATCTGTCCATGCACAGGCAGCCAAGGGAGAACTCTGGGGGTTTAGGCTTGCCTTTGCCTTCCAGAGAAACAGTTACAGAGCCGAAGAGAACAAAACAGCTCTTTTGTAAGCTTAATTTTCTGTTGGTGCAGATGGCCGTCCACATTGGCATCACAGATTCGGAAACAAATTTTCGACATGGGACCATGGACCTTGTTTCAAGTTCCCCAAAGCAGTAGCAGCTGGGCACTTGCAAAGTCATTCAGTTGCTCTGTCCAGCAAATTCCTCCCTATCAGTATATACCCCTGACTCAAGGAAGTCCATTTTCCTTGAATAGGACAGTAATCTTTTAGTTGCAATGTATTGCACTACATCTCTTTCCTTATTCATTCTTTTTTCAATGAATATTTTTTGAGCATGTGTCTTGTGTCAGGCACTGAGGGTACAGTCTAGTGGTATAAGCAGTCAAGAAAATCATTAATATGTTAAAAACGATTAACATCTAGTTAGTGCTTTCTGCTTTCTGTGAGCCAGCCACTGTCCTAAACACTTTACATACAATTAAGTGATTTCATCGCATAACCATTAAAAAAAAAAACCATTCTGTGTGGCAAGTTTTTTTGTTATCCCCATTGTACAGAAGAGAAAACCTAAGCCTAGAGATGTTGAGAATCACTGTCTACAATCACAGAGAAATGAAAGACTAGAACTGGCAGTCTAGCTCCGGAGCCTGCCTTCTTAGTCATAAGGAGGATGGAAGGGGCAGGAGTTGACTAAAATGATGGAGAAAATTCAGGTACTTGGGAGCACCTAGTAGGAGCTAGTACCACCGACTTGGGACTCAGAGAAAAGCTCTGCTTCTAAAATTCAAATCAGATCACGTCAATCTATTTCTCAAACTCTTTTAATGGTTCCCAACTAAATTTACAATAAAATGTACACTTCTGGCATGACCTACAAATGTCCTGCCCAGCCCAGCCTCCGCCAGCCTGCCTGGCCTCATCCCTCACTGTTGCTCTAGCAATCAAGGTCTCTGGCTGAGGTGCCTTTGAGGTGTTGGTTACGCTCCCAGGCACTATGCACCTACCTCAGCTCCTTCCCAGTATTTGGGTTTCAAGTTCAAGGTCCCTTATTTACAGAGGCCTTCCTTGTTGCCAATCTACTTCAGTTCCTGCAATAACTAATGATGATAATAATTATAGCAAACATTAAATGCTACTAGGTGCCAGGCAGTGTTATAAATGGTTTATATATAAGATCATTTAACTGTTACCACAATACTGGTGGTCACTATTAGTATTATTCCCATTTATACAGGGGGGAAAGTGAGGTAAAATCATAGCATCCTGTACTTTCCTTCGTTACACTTACCAAATGTGTGATCATGCATTTATTCATGTAATATTTCGTGGGCTATAGACTCTGTGAAATCAGGGTCAAATTCCATTTCCTTCATCGCTGCATGCTCCACATCTAATAGTGCCTTGTATACAGTAGACATTTAAAAATGCTTTTTCCATGAATGAATAATAAACATATATGAAACCAGATAATGAAGGAGAAACCTCAGTGGAGCCAGGGAGGTGGTCTCGGGGAAGGGGAGGGGGAAGAGTGAGGTTCATTGAAGGAATTACTACCATCGGCTATTTGTACATATATGAAAATACCAATGTTAATCTCAGTACTCTGTATGGGCAAAGGGGGAGATGGGGAGACAGCTGGGGGTGGGGGCACCAAGTACTGTGTGCATGTATGTCACTGTCAACATCACTGACATCATGATGTGAGACTATAATGTGCCCATAGAAGCATTAAAAATAATAAAAATAAAAAATGCACTGAATTTACTGATAAAAAATAGAAACCTATTTCTCTCAAGACTTACATATCTGCTTACTAGTTAGAGTAAAAGGGATGAGGGGCAAAGAAATTAAAGAGATAATTGCTCTTATATACTAATTATTAAGGTTGTGGATCACCCAGTGGCTTTGTTGGCACTTGTGTTGTGACAGCCTTACTATCCACCTTTCCGTTCGCTGTGATGTCTGAGGTATATAGTGGGGTGCAGGCAGGGACTGTGTGGTCTAGACACTAGAGGAGAGGGTGTGGGTTTTCGAGAAACACAGATGTAGGTTTCATTTCTGACTTCACTTGCTAATCATGCTGTCTTGGGATAATTAAAGGAGATAGTAGATACAAAGGTTCCAGAACACTGACTGTCATATGACAGAAATAGAACAACTATGAGCCCCTTTCCTCTTCTTCAATCAGAGGTAGCCATGTGGGCTTCGGAAATTATCTAGTTTCCTAGGCCAGCAGAGCTAGTCAGACTAGACCTGAGACATTTGAAGCCCAAAGATAACTGTGTGTGTGTTTGGGGGGACGACAGAGGGAAAGCCTGCAGTATCTGACCTGCTGCCCCCATGCATCAAACAAGCTGGAAGATCACCATGGCCCCAGCTCACTCGTGGACACAGCCAAAGGGGAGGGGCAGGACAAGTACACAGAACTCCAAGGAGTCACTTTAGGTCCTTGTCAACAGCTCTGGCTGACTGGGAGGAAGTTAAGACAATAAACTAAGATCCAGTGAGTTCTGTTGCCTGTTCTCTCTTTCAAGGGGACAGTCCCTGCTTTGTTTCTCTTCTCTTGGGTGAAAGAGGTTCCCTGAAATGCTCCTGGCTTCCGAGAACAGCTCCGGAGGAAGGCAGCTCCATAATGTGCTGACCAGGGGCTGATCAGAAGCAAGCAAGCAGAATCCGCCCTGCCCCCAGGACCATGCCAGCTCTGAGGCAGGAGGAAGGAAAGGGAACCTAGGGGGTCTTCTTCCTTCTTCTTTTTCCTCCCAGCAAACTTCCACATTCAGTCCTCTCCAGTCCAATCCTGACCTGTTCCTAAAGTGAGGAGAAGGGGGTAAAGTAGCTACGAGGGTGATTTTTCCCACTTCCCAGTAGTAACTGGAAAGGGAAAGAAGACTTCCCAGAAGGAGCCAAAGCCCTCTCCACTCTGCTCTGCCGGTAGGATCTGTCTTGTCTGCAAAGCACTGCTCTGTGCCAGCTTCGACTTCTACTCCCTGCTGAGCTGCCTGGATTAATAAACCTGGGCCTGCAGAGGTGTGCACCAGCCCTGAAGACTGAGTTGAAACACACCTGTAATAAGCTGCACACTATAATTATGCTGTCTTACAAACTGACATCCTCTCAGGCTTATTCAAGAGAAAGCTCTCAGCTAACTGAGACCTGCCTTATCAGAATCCTAAATGATTTGGCATTCTTTGCACTCAGCTTGTAAGAGAAACCACCATACTTAGTGTCCTCTTATATATAGTATCAGCTCCCTTCTCCATCCTGTCCCCTTAGGTTACCAGTGTGTGTGTCTTAGAGAATCCTACCTGCAGCTCTACTTCTATATAACTAGCCTTTTATGGTTGCAGGGGCTCCTAAACATAAAAATATATATATCCTTTTAGACTACCCAGTAGTTTCCCCTACATTTGCAGGGGATTTATCCCAAGACCTCCTTGGATGCCTGAAACTACAGATAGTATTATGTCCTTTCCTACACATACATAACCTATGATAAAATTTAATTTATAAACAGAGTAGAAGTTAATAACAGTTAATGATACAATAGAATGATTACTATACTGTGGTTGAACACAGTACTGTGATATCACAATAGTCAATCTAATAACCAAAGAGGCTATGAAACAACTAACGGGCAGTGGCGTATACAGTGTGGGTATGCTCAACACAGTGATGATTCATCCCTGGGCAGGACAGAGCAGGACGATGCAAGGCTTCATCATGTTTCTCTGAAAGCTGTGCAATTCAAAACCTTTGAGTTGATTTTTGTGGAATTTTCAATTTAACATTTTCAGACCATGGTTGACGGAGGGTAACTGAAACCATAAAAAGCGAAACTGCAGATAAAGGGGACTACTGTATTACTTTGGTAGGGAAGTAGATAAGAACCTTCCAGAAAGATTTCAATAGAGATTTCTATTTTGATACCCTGCTGATAGCTGAAAGTCTGGGCTCTTTGCTACCACATACTGACCACTTGCTATGTGATGGGTATTATATGAAGCATGCTAGAAGACTAATAACACCAGTACTAATTAATATTGGCACTTCCTAAGTGCCTTACCTCTGGTAAGATATTTGATCCTTACAACTAACACGTGGGATATGTACACATTCCCATCACAATATTGGAGATAGGGAATTGAGACACAGAGAAGTTAAGTAATTTGCCCCAAGATCACATAGTGGTAGAGCTGGACTTTGAAAGAGGCATTCTGGGTCACTTGTAAACACTATACATAGCTTTTCTGATTTAATTCTAACAACCACCTTATGAGATAGCACATTAAAATGTCCATTTCCCAGATAAGAAAACTGAGTCCCAGGGAAGTAACTTGTCTGAGAGATTGATCTGGATTCCCAACTCAATTCAATTCAATATGCCCTTTAAGTACCTACTTTGTGCCAGCCCCTGTGTTATGTACTAAGAAAATAATATGTTCAGTATGATAAACTAGTCATATTTAGTCATTTTGTTTTCTCCCATTTCTCTTAACATTGCCACTTCTTGCTGAAGTGATATAACAGAGTTCACTTCGAGTGCCTTGAAAGTCACACATTGTCAAGGTTAGCCAGGGTTGTCAGGCCTGCGCACAGGCCCCGGAAGCTAGCAGACAGGTCCACAAGCCTGAACAAAACCAAATGTGCACCTGGGTTCCTACCCAATATTTTTGGACTCAGGCATGGGCATGCATTCAGTTGTATTTATTCTTTCCATAAACATTTATTGGGCATCTATTATGTGTTATGCTATAAATTAGGGCCATAAAAAAGAGGATTAGCATTTGAACTTGGAGCACTGTCGACTTAGGAGGGGAGAAAATTGACTGAATAGTTGTTACAACTCACTATGCCATGTGTAGTAACTGAGATTTTGATACAATAATTAAGAATAATTTGGGGTGAGTTGAGAGGAGCAGATCCAGAAGATGGTAAATGAACTGAGTCTTGAAGGATGAAAAAGGTACTTTCCAGATGGGAATGGTTGAAGAAAGCAGTGTTTTCTAAGCCTAGGCAATCAGATCCTGGATTAACATATATAATATGTATAATACATAATATATTATAAGGTAACATAATATTCTATACACTTTATATATTAACTATCTCTATATAGAGAGTTCATATATATACATATATGTATACTATATATACATATATGTATATATATGTATATATATGAGTTTATATATATAAACTCTGACTCTAGAATCTAGAATCTAAGAAACAAAGAACATGTCATCAAGCCAGGTGTGGTGGCACACCCCTGTAATTCTGGGATTACAGGATTATACCTGGGAGCCTGAAACAGGAGGCTCACAGCTTTGAGGATAGCATCAGCAACATAGTGAGACTCTATTTCCAAATAAAAAAATGAAAAAAAGGCTAGTGGTATAGCTGGGAGGCAGAATGCCCTTGGGTTCAACCCCCAGTACTGCCTCCCCCAAAGAACTTGTTCATTGTGTCAGCGTAAGAAAATCCCTGAGCTGAATCTGTGAATGATATTTTGGGGAAAGGGCAACCTAAGGGAGGGAGCGGCATGTGAAAAGGCAGAAGGCAGAAGAGCTGGCGTATCCAGGGAGCACACGTTCAGGGCGCCCCAGCCAGCAGCTGGGCTGGGGCAGGGTGTAAGGAGGGAGATTCTGACAGAGAAGGAGTTAGGAGCAAAGTTCTGAGGGCCTTTGCATACCTGGCAAGAGGTCTGGATCTTATCCTAAAGGCCAAGAATAGCCAAATAAGAAAATAACTTTGCTATAACTGGGTGTAGAATAATAATTGTAGAAACAGAGGGGAGGCTGGATTAGAGTACAGGAGATAAACCGAGCTGAAGGGTACAGGGTAGAAAGCACTGAACCCTGGGAGAGGCCGTGGGGGCAAAAGCAGGAGGGAAAATTAGAGAATTAACTAAAAAGATTGGCAGTGGTCAGTGATGAGAGAGACCAAGAAGGTGGATGGGGGCTGCGCCTCAAAGTCAGGCATGCAGGGAAAGGGAATGGTGGCGGAGGGTAATGGATCCGGGTCTCCAGGTGAACCAGAAGGGGTTACAGGTTCAGGTTACATCTGAACTGTGTTCAGATGTCTGGCATTTACCTACCTACATACATATACATTTATATATATATATATATATATATATATATATATATATGCACCATTTATATACATATAATTAGTAAGAGGAGGAGCAGTCCAGGGAGACGGAGACAGGGACTGAAAGGAGAGATGGATTCTAGATCCAACGTGGTACTCTGACAGCCAAATCTGGAGAAATCTGCTGAAAGCAGCGGCTCCCTGACTTTGAGCCTGGGAGGTGGACAAGTCCAGGTGTGAGGCGAATCTTTGGCTCTGACTCCTGAGGCTACCCAGGTAAACCGAGCTGTCAAGAATACCCAGGAAGAGGCAGCCGTTTCCCGAAGGGCTCTCTCTGACACGCTTGCGAGCTGCATGACCAGGCTTGAGGAAGGCAGCAGCTGGGGTTTGGGAGGACACAGGCACGTGGACAGCCTCCTGCAGGAGCGCTGCCCCAGGAGGCAGCCAAGAGAAGCCAATCTGTCCTCCCAGCCTCCTCCTCCACCCTTTGCTACAGAAGCCTGCTGCTCCAGCACCGTGTGAGCTGCATAAAGCTTCATTCACAGGAGAGCGGCTGCAGCTTTGAGCCTTGCAAAGGTTATAGAAAAGACAAAGTGTGTGTGTGTGTGTGTGTGTGTGTGTGTGTGTGTGTAGAGGAAACTGTGCATTCAGGGAACTATATATCAGACACAACCTGATTGGTAGACAATAGTGATTTGCCTGGATAATTTACGCCACCAAATAAACACCACAATGGGCTGTGTAGAGCAAAAGGTGAGACTCATTTTTCCAACTGGGGTACGTCCCTTCATGGCCTCAATTACAGGAGATGCTTTTGCACACAAAACATTCAGGCAACAATATCTGGGTATCTTCCTGAGCCTACTGTAACCAAAGAGAAAGAAAGGCCGGAACTAAAATGCCAAAGAAAGAAAGAAACTGTTTGGAGATAGGTCGGCTACAGTATAAACTTTTCCCTTTCTCTGGCTTACTGCTATAGCAAAACCTGATGGTTGTCTTTGTAAAAAACGTGTCTGTATCTAGGTCCCTGGCAGTGATTTGCCTCTGGGAGGGCCAGCAATCTATTTAATGACTCCATTGACGTCAATAGCATAACTGAAATACTTACTAACATGCATGATTCCAACTTTCAGGGGGGGTGGGTGGATGGTGTTTCTCGGCAGCACAAAAACATGAAGTGGAGTCGACGCGGAACGAACTCCACTCTCTGGGCGGCTAAGTGAGAGAGCAGATGCTGCAGGTCTCATCGATGCCGTTTAATATGAAGAAATATTCATGCTAAATTTAGAAAATAATCTTGAACTAGAGAAACTAGCCATTAATGAGCAGGGCATTATTTTTGGCAATGTTGGCTCATGGGTAACATTTTAACTATTCACGGGTTAGCTGACTTGTTAATGTTTTCGTGACAACTCATATTTAATTTTAGACATATATGAAATATTTGCAATCAATATAAACAGCTCAGTGTTGATGCTCTGGGGTAAACTTTCACAAGCGGGCTATTTTAGACAAAACCGATTCTTATAAAATAACCATTGGAGGATTATTCTGAGAATTACTGTTTTTTTTTTTTTCTGGTGCATTTGTCCTATCATTTTGTACACATGCTGCCTAAACATTCAAGGTGGGTACTAAAGCCAATTATCCTGAAAATTCAGGTCGCACTCACAGAATTCAAAACACTGAAGAAAATGCAGTCTATTTCTACTTTTCTGTTTTCTTTCTTTTCTTCTTTCTTTTTTCTTTTGCTTTTTCTTTTTGTCATTTCCTCTAATCCCTCCTTTATCATGAGTGGTCAGAGCCTTTGGTAACGAGATTGATTTTACTCCTATTTGCCCATAAGTGTTGTAATCCTTCCTGACAGTTCTTGCTTAATGTGGAAACTGAGCGAAGGTTCTGCTTGTGCTGGGCTTCATTTCCAGTCATCTGACAGAGATCAGCTCTCAGGACATTGCTGCGATTCTCAGACGGCCCTGGGCCCAGGCACACTTGGAAGCTCTGGCAAAGAACGAGAACCGAACCAATGTCCAGGCTTTCTGGGTTGCTTAGAATCAAAGATAACTCACCGAGCCCCCTGACCACTTCTTGAACAGACCCTGCATCTGGTACACCCACTTTAGAAATAGTCACAGTCAAGGAAAGACAGGGGAGAAACCCATATGGAGACATGGGCCTTCTAAGAGAAAGCCTCTTTCATTTGATCAACTGGTCATTTCCTCCTCCAGAATGGCCTAGATACATATTAGAGAAAAGTGAATTTCTTGGAGCACTGGAAAAACCCATCTCAGACTTTACTGACAAGACTTCGACTACATCCTATCTCTCTCAACATAGTTTTTTTCTTGAAATGCATCCCAACTGACTGATTTTAAAAACCACCATAAACCAAGGCTGTGGCTGCCTAGGCTGACAGAGACTTTGGGTCCACAGTAGTCCGGCCTGATGTCTTTAAGGCAATTCTCTAGTCACCGTGGTAACGTGGTTTGCTGCCATTTCTGATGACCCATATAGACTTCTGGGTTATTCTTCATAATATCTGATCTCTAAGTGGTGATGTTCCTGCTCAATATGTTTAATGGTTAATATTAGAACAAAATATTAGTATAGAACATCCCACCTTATACGCCAGTTTGGCTGCTAAAATATTATGTATGTGATACATTTTATTATAAATCAAGCCACATTTACATGACTCAGAGGTGCTGGCTATTAAAAGAAATACTTCTCTAATCCTTTTATAAAGCAAACAATCATTTTGTAAAGGCAGAGATGACTTGGTAATTTATCTTCTCCGTAAATTCCTACTTTAGTGACGTACCTATAATCACCAATGAGATGCATGCAGGAGCAAAGGATGAGGGGCTGGGGAGAGTGGGACAGAAATCGCATGACTGTGTGCGCGCACACACACCTACATTGATTTTTTTCCAATTATGATTTTTTTCCCCGTTGAATGTAGTTTTGGGGCCTGAAATTCTGAGAATTATTTCAATTATCCATTTTGAAAAAAATGTTCTGGTGACAGAATTCAAGTTTCTGCCTTGTTTTAGAAAGTTTTTTTTTCTTTTTTCTTTTTGTGGTACTGAGGATGAAACCCAGGGGCCTTCTACCTCTAGGATATATCCCCAACCCTATTTTATTTTTTTATCTGGAAACAGGGTCTCACTAAGTTGCTGACAGCCTTACTAAGTTGCTGAGGCTGGCTGTGAACCTGTGATTCTCCTGTCTCAGCCTCCCCAGTACTGGGATTACAAGCCTGTGCCACTACTCCTGGCTCTCTTTTATCTTCTATTCTTTTTTTTTTTTTGAACCTTTCTGATTCAATCTTTGAACACCACATAGAGAAAGCCTGAAATTCATGCTTGTGAAAAGACAAACCATAAGACAAATGAAGATGCCCATTAAACCCCACATCATTATCATTTTCAACACCTTCAGGAGGATTTATGGGCTGCTCCTTCTCAGCCTGGGAGCATATGGCTTCCAAATTATTCTCTCTGGCTTTAAACTTCTACATTACTTTATCTGGTTTTCCTACTGAAAGGGGCAAAGTGCTAGCTTCTTAGATTTAACTCTTTTTATTCAATGCCTATGTGGACACACCAACATGTATACGCAGTTATAGAATGTATTTCAAACCTCTTTTAATTTCAATATAATAACTGATTTTTAATATAGTAAAAAACCACAAGTGAATATTTTCACAGCATAGAGCTACAAATACTGGCTCATTATTTAATGCTCACTATTAATTTTATGATCATTTTCCTTCAGATGAAGTCCCCAAATTTTATGTAGTTCTCCTGGTCAATTCAACGTATACTGTGTTGCTACCATGTAAAAATCATCATGCAAAAGCATCACAAATGGTAAAGAGATGGACAAGGCGCAGCCCCTACCCCCAGGAGCAGGAGCTCCAGTGGAGGAGACACACCAGCCAGGAATTACAGTGCACCATAGAACTACATTGTTGCCACAGCACAAAAAAGCAGCAATTATGCCAAATTAAAAAAAATTAAGATGGATTTTCAAAGGGAGGAAATTTGTGTTAAGCCAGGAGAGCTGAAATTATCTTGGTTCAACAATGAGAAGAAAGGTATTTCAAACTGAGAGATTTCCTTTGATTTCCCCCATTGAATGTTTCAGTGAATTATCCATTTGTAAGAGTAAATGTACCAATTTAACCTTGGCTTCTTACAATTAGCTTGAAAATGAACTGCATTTCCTTCATTTATGTGGAAGAAGAGAAGGAGGAGGAGGAGGAGGAGGAGGAGGAGGAGGAGGAGGAGGAGGAGCCACCTTTTAAGATTTGGCTCTCTCTCTCAGACTCCCTCCTGTACAGGAATGCAGTTCTCTCAGTGGGTCAGGCTTTGCTAATAAACTACATTGTTGCTAAATCTGTTTAAATTATTATGGATTTCTCATTACCTTTTATCTTAGATTTCAATTTCAGTTTTCATACTGATCAATGAAAACCTGATCTTTGTATCACAAAAAATCACATTTTAAAGAAGCCCTCTGGCTTCTCTATTCTGTTTGCTCTGAGCCATTCATTTGTCATTCCCCTTTAAAGTTTCTATTTAAACACACCTCTTTGTCATATGCTGATAAATATTAAAATAACAGGAAAAATCTGCCCGGCTTATTTAAGCTGATAATAAGAACAAAACACGGGATGTGTGTCTCCTCCTTCCTTTTCTGACTGTGGTTAAATGTTAAGAAGGTTTTGAAACCCATAATTACGTAATAATTGGTCTCACTACATTCGGCTTCCCAATGAAAAGCCAGGATTTTTGTAGTTTGCCACAAAGACAGACAAAAACAAATTGCCTAAGTGGTATTGTCGTTTCTCTGCCCCATTGTTTTAAAAGTATTTAGAAAAAGAATCTCTAGTTGCCAAACTGTAATTACGGTGCCAATAATCACACAACAATCTCTCTGACAGCATCTTTGGCTAATGAGCTAATTTATAGCACCATAAAGATCACAAATTCTCCTAATGTTTGTCAGTATTTGTTACAAGAAAAAGAAAACATAGTCTAAATATTCAAATTGATACCAAAACATCTCGGTGAATTTGGCAAACAGAAATGCCAGTTGCAGCACCTCACTAGCAAGCTGGGAGAAATGAAATAGCAGGCGTTTCAAATCCTGCTCCTTTCATCTCCAACAACAACAACACCAGCTATATGTTAAAACACTGCATTTTGCTTCTTTTTATAAGACTTCTAAAGGGAATACTACATCCAGCACATCAGGTTTTTGAAGTCCGTAGTTAAGAGTACTATTTACTTCTCTTTATTTCCTATCAGAGGGCTCTAGAGTAAACTCGCCCTTACTTAATGTCTTTCTTTTACTTTTATTCTTGTTCTCAATCTTTCTCTTATAAAAATATTTTTAAAAGCATGTGCCATAAATACTTCAGAAGCCAATGAGCCAATGGCGTCCACTTCTTTGAGAAGTCGGGCTTTTATAATACTTCCGTGATACTTATAGTCATAATACTAGCAGGAGTTCACAACATCTAAGTAGGGAAGAGAACAGCACTGCTGGAAATAGAAAAGTGTCCGAGGCGATGTGAGATGTCAGGTGATCTTGATATGAGTTTATCTACACTGCTTCTCCTGTTGTTTTGCTGAATGCACTGCTACAATAGTGGGGCAGGTTCAAGGGGAAAACTCCATTTGGACTTTGAAAAAGGTCTAGCTGGTTGGGTTTTGTGTAGGGAAGAACTTAAATTTCACACATCTCCATGGTGTTCCCTTCAGGTGGTCCTTCCCCTTAGCCCTCAACACTACATGAAAAGCAAGTGTGCAGTACTAAAAGAAGAGAGGCTAGGCTTTTAAAAAAACAACTTAGTGAGGTCTTCAGCACCTTGGCAAGACCCTGTTTCAAAATAAAAAATAAAATAAAAAGGGCTAGTGGGTTAGGTCAGAGGTAGGATGCCCCTGGGTTCAATCCCCAGTACTCAACAAACAGATAAATAACAAAACAATGCACACACACAAACACACACACACACAGAGTAAAAACAAGAACACACACAACCAAACAATAACAAAAACACCTTGGAGAAACAAAGTTTAAAGACTTCCAGGAGAAATGATTTGTGACCTGAAAAGAACCTCTGTTTTTCCACCTGGAAAGGATGTAGATCAAGTGTGATCTATAGCTGACACTAAGAGGAAAACCACTAGCATACCCCTGGGGCCCTCCGGCCGCGTGGGCACCTGAGGTCTTTGAGGTTAGCTCTCCTGGAGTCCACTGGGGTCAGCCAGCAGGCTGAGGTCAAGTTGCACTCTTCAGCACAGCCCTGCCTCTCGCCTCTCTTCTGGGAAAGAGCGGTACTATGGATTCATCACATTCCAAAAACACGGGCATACAGCGGACAAATTATTTAATAGTGCCTTTAGTTGGGTTTCACATGGCCTCAAGTGAAGTCCTAGCACACCTTTGGAAAAGGTCACCACGAAGGGTTCTTCCGAGGGCCACAGTATGCAAACAAATGCCAGTATTCTAAAAACAGTTCTGAACGAGAGGCACATTTATTACTTTGAAGCATGGAGGTAGATCTTATGGAATGGCCTACCTGGCAGGTTGGCTCTGGAGACAGGAGGCTGACTAGCCGCTGGGGACCTCCTGTGGAGAACGAGAAAAGAAGGACTGAGTTTGTGTATTAATGCTCCCACCCGCTATGATATGACCACGGAGGAGTTTTCCAGATCATAGTGAGCAATGTAGTGACATAAAGCTATCTCCGGAAAGCAGGCTCCTGTAACGTGGGTAGATGACTGCAATTCTCTCACATCCAGATGGCCTGGAATTTCCCTCTGCATAGCCTCAGGATGCTCCAACTCTCCAGGAAGGAAGTCGCTTACTCCAGGTCCCTAGTCAGCCCCTCTGTTTTGCTATCCCAGGAGTCTCTCAGAGAGGAGACACTTGCTCAAGCATCAATCCAAATGCCAGAGTGAATCCCAGTTCCTTTGGTCAGTGCTGTAGAAGGTTACAAGTAGAGGAACCCTTAGAGACCAATCAGTTTGGGCCCTGCATTTTTTGAACCTCAGGAAACTGAGACCCAGAGAGGTAAAGTCACTCGTCAAAGGCCACACAGCCACTAGGAATAGGAGCCCAGTTTTCTAACACAGGGATCTGTCTTTTTATGAAGGAACCAGGATATCATTCTTCAACAAGCTTGCAGATATCAAGAGTCAAATGAAACAGGCAAACAGACCCATGTTCTACTAATAGTGGGGTTCCTACTCATTTTCTTTCTTGTTTCTTTTTCTTTCCCTGTACTTCTCCCCCAATTTTGCTGGTTTCACCATCCTTCCGATGCCTAGCAGGGATACCTCTGGCAGACTTCTCTGGATTCTCAGTGCATTGCTGGAGAAGCTCCTAGGAATAGCATAGAGTAGTGCCATCAAACTTTAGGATGCATGCGAATCTCCCGGAGGCCTTATTAAGACATTTTATTGGACCTTACCTCTGGCGTTTCTGGTTCGGTAAGCTTAGGGTGGACTTAAGAGTTTGCATTTCTTTTTTAATTAAATTAAGTTTAATTTATTCTTATATTGGTGCATTATAGTCTCATATCATAATTTAGTTCATAGTGATAATGACATACATACACATAGCACTTGGTGGGCTTTCCCCCGGCTCCCTCCCCACTCCCCCTTACCCCATAGAGCATATTGAGATTGACATTGGTATTCTCACATATGTACATAATGTCAGTGGAAGTGATTCCTTCATTGATTCTCCTTCTTTCTTTCCCATCCTTCTCTAGACCACTCCCCTGGCTCCTCTGGGGTTTCTCTTCCATTATCTAAAGTCCCTCTGGTATCCCTATTACTCCCTAGCTTCTGCATATGAAAGAAAACATGACTCTTCACTTTCTGTTTCTGGCTAATCTCATTTAACATAATGTTCTCCATGTCCATCCATTTTCTTGCAAAGGACATAATTTTGTTCTTCTTTATTGCTGAGTAGAATTCCATTGTGTGTATAGCCCATAATCTTGTAGTTCCCAGGTGCTGCTGATGCTGCTGGTCTGGGGACCACATCTTCAGAACCACTGGTACTAAGGACTCTCTGCCCCACTAAAGAGCAAGAGGATACTGGCAATGAACAAGAGAGCAGGACTCTAAGCCAGTGGTTCTCAAACATGGCCAAGAATCAGGCACTATGGGGGCTCTTAAATTCCTTTCTCCATTCCTGAAGAGTCCATTTCAGTATACCTGAGATGAGGCTGGAAATCTGTATTTTTTACCCCTTTGTGAATTCCCACACACAGGCAAGTTCAAGAAAGAAGCTAACTTCTAAATATTTTTTTAGAAAAAGGCCTGCAAAGTTCTTGCCAAGGAAGGTTCTTGCGACTGATTTAGCCACATAATTATTTTCCTAGGTTTACACGTGCTCCAAATCAATCTCTGATACCTTAGGGATAGCTTAGCTTCTTGTAACCATACATTATAACTGTAGAGTCTAGAGACAGGGTACATAGCCACTACTAATTTACTAGTTGGGTGATCCTAGGCAAGGTACTTTTAAGCTCTCTGTGTGTGGCATCAAATTTTCATGTGTGACAAGAGAAGGGAAACTATTCTCCAATGATTGCTTTTCTCTGTGAGGCATTGTGTTAGGTACTTCTTAGCTTCCATTGGGAGTATTATCAACATCGTCAACGGGAGCGCACATGGTTTCTAAGTGGCAGGGTAGGATTCAACGCCAAGGCTTTCTGAATCCAAAGTGCAAGCTTTTTCTACTCTACTATCTGCTGATAACACCTGCACTAATACCCAGGGCTGTTGTTCAGGAAAACTGAGAGATTAAATTCCAAACTCCTTGGCCCAGCATTTAAAGTCCTTTGCTCTCTGGACTCAACATACGTTTTCTAACTTATCTCTTTAGAATTCCTGGCGTTTCATCTTAAACCACTGGCTGGCTGTGTGTTCCCGTGCATTTTGGACTTCTCCTATGTAGAACTTTAAAATTGCAATTAAAATGGGCACTGTCTAATTCGTGTTCAGTATATGACTCCTTAAATTTAAAGGTAAACTTTATGTAGGCAGGGAAGGACTTGCTCACTACTGGATCCCAGGATGGCAGACAGGATGGCCTTTCGCTTGTCAAGCACACAGTAACACTTACCAAATGGGAGAATAAATGATGAATGAAGGGATGGTTGGGTGGATAGACGGATGATTGAGGAAAATAATCAACTCATTTTGACCAAGGCCAAACTTGATCATTTCTTTTTCCTTGAACAGATCATTTTCCTCTCCTGCCGTTCCTCTCTCTGTCAGGCAAGCTCTCCCCGCACCGAATTTCACCTACTGTTCAAAGATCAAGCATCTTCTCCAAAGGATTCCATCCTCTTAGCTGAAAATGTCCCTCTCTGGTCTCCCATGGTACTTTATCTGTACCTTTAGGGTCATTGCCTCACATTGCAATTCATACAGGTACCAAATATCTGCACCGCTAATCTGTGATTGGTTGATGGTAGGATCCAATTCTGATTGGTTGATGGTAGGATCCAATTCTGACTCCCTTTTCTTACATCCACTGTAGGACCCACCAACTTCCTGGCCAATAGTAGGAACTCCACAAATGGTGATGGGCTCTTGACTGGTTGAACCACAGATATGAAAGTGATTTGAGGAAGCAAATGCTCTTTAAAATGTTTTAATCTGGTTTTCTTTTCACATATAGCCTTGATTCTACATGCAATGCTCTGTTCCCGGAACACAGCCTGATATCTTATTGCTGTGCCTTTGCAGAGGGTTTGCTCTGTTGAACCCTTTTCTAATCCTCTTGAAGTGGCTCACTCTTTCATGTGTTCAAGGACTGCACTAAGGCATCACCTCCTCGGAGGGCTCTTCCCTCCTGCGAGTGGCCCTCACCTGTGTTATGCTACTTCCTGTGTCTACAGCATCACTGCTCTGCCCACACTATATTGCAATTCCCATCTTCCTGTCTGTCTGTCAACTCACCTGTGAACAATGTAAGCAAAGACTGAGTCCTGTTCATAGCTGTTCCCCTAGAGTCTGGCATATTTGGTATAATATACATATCCAATGCAGCATATTCACTGGATTAATATAATATAATATGATATAATATAATATGATAATATATCATACTCTGTGTGTGTGTGTGTGTGTGTGTGTGTGTGTGTGTGTGTGTTAGTGTGGTGTTGGGGACTGGACCTAGGGGTACTCTAACTCTGAGCTACACCCCAGCCCTATTTTGTTTTAGTTTTTTAATTTTTTAATTTTTTTTGGCAGTACTGGGGATTGAACCCAGGAGCATTCTACCTAGGGGATACACCCCCAGCCCTATTTTTTATTCTTTATTTTGAAACAGGGTCTCGCTAAGTTGCTGAGGGTCTTGCTATGTTGCTGAGGCTGGCTTTGAATCTGCAATCCTCCTGTCTCAGTCTTCCAAGTACTGGGATTACCACACCTGATTCATTTTATATATATATATATGTACCACATCTGACTCATTTTACATATATATGTAAAAATATATATTACATATAATATATGTTATATTATATATAAATATCTCTATATATTATATTTCTTCCTGAGTTTTACAAAAGGCTTTTGTAAGAGGAAACAGTGAACTAGGGGATCCTAAATGTTGTCAGTCTCTACTCACAGTACCCATTTCTCTCAATGACTTCTTGGAAAGTACATATATTACACAAAGTCTTTTGTCTCGGAAATTTCCAAGACATATTTTTGAAAACATGGCTCTTAATTTTAGAGTTGTTTATTCAGATAAGCATCTCTGTGTGTAATCTTTGGAAAGGGAAGAACCATATTTTATTTGGTTTAACACTTATTCTTGAGACCTGGTACAAAGAAAAGACTCAATAATTTTAAATGAATGTTGACTTCAGGAAGTCACATTATTCCTTGTAGAACATAAGGGTGCCGGTTAGAAAACTGTAATATGAATTCAAGAGAAAATGATATCAGTTGCTTAGCTTCCAATGGCCCATAACTTACGGAGGAATCATAAGAAGTTATATGTCTGGCTGCTGGAGATGGTAATAAGAATAGGGAGGGTAATAAGGCCACAGCATTAATACTTTCCAGCCCTAAATAGTACAATGGAGAGAGAACTGGACTCTGAATAAGAGGACAGGAACCCCAGTCCTGGCTCCGGCACCTTTCAACTGTGTATCCATCTGCAACTCACTGAACCTCCTACTTTCTTCCCCACTTGGGGAGAGCAGGCAGCCACCAACATTTACTGCTGATTTACAATGTGCCAGGTCCTGTGTGAGGAGTTTTCCATATATTTTCTGACTTACTCTAAGGAAATTTGGTTAGGTTCTTTCCAGCTCTGAATGCTCAAGATTTTATGATTCTCAGCAAATTTAAATCCCATGCCAAAGTACATGAAGCAATGAAAGACATTTCAGATATACACTTTAAAATGTGTGGCTATTCATTCTTTCCCAAAGATTACATATATTTTGATTAAATTATGCTTTGAAAGACTGTTAATACATAGTTGTTACATATTTTTTTTTTTTGGTATTGGGTATTGAACCCAGGGGTATTCTACCCCCAGCCCTTTTTTATTCTTTATTTTAAGACAGGGTCTCACTAAGTTGCCCAGGGTGGCCTTGAACTTGTAATCCTCCTATCTCAGCCTCCCAAGTACTGGGACTATAGGCATTCACCACTGTGCCTGACTTGTTACTTGACTTTCTGATAACCACATATTCGTGATAGAGTTGGATGATGAAGGAGGACACTTTGCTCCCACTCTGTGCTGTGGCTCCTGACTGCTGACTGGTGGGCACTCTTAAGCACACTTCTGATTGCTCCATCAGCAAATGCTAGAAGCCAGCAAATGCCTCAGGGATGCTTATCTGAGTTAACAAGTCTCAATGAAAGCCACATTTTCAAAATTAACTCCTGGGACAAAGGAAATGTAGGTTTTAATTTGCAGCCAAGAAATACAGGCCCAATCAAGCATCCCTCAATGGGGCACACCATGGAGGTGCAAAGAAATCATCTCAACAGGAACTTTGAGATTTTCACCCTTTGGGTGGCAAAGCTCAGGCAGACAATGGACTCTTTTATGCAAAGCAAAGAGCCAAAAGATAAAAGAAACCTTAACGCATGAGAAGTATAGTTCTATGTGGGAGTTCCTGTCCACATAACAAACCACACTAACCAGATGTCTCATGAAAACCACTCCAAGGACATAATTATTGCTTAAATGTTACGTTAAAGGCAGGGAGTGGCACCCTGGATCCCAAGTCAAATATCCCAGAAAGCAACTTCTGAATTCCACGAATCTTACAGTTTCAGTTGTTAATATGCCCATGGGGTGGGGGTATAATTGCATATCTGAAATGTCTTTCATTGCCCTCAGTACACTGTATCCACTCCTGGCAGACAATCTTAGCTTCAGTCCCTTCTCTCCGATTTTCATTAGTTGTTTGAGGGTATAGACCAGGAGTAGAGTAGAATTCATTAAATGGAGCCTCGGTTCCCTGTCCTGCCCCTTTAGACTGCTCCATGTGGGCTAAAATTCATCATTTGGGTCTGGGCCTGGGCTATACTGCATCAGTCTTGACTCTGGTCACACTTGAGTGGGGATTTGCCTTGCCTTAACTTTTTGTTGTTTGCTATTGGTGATTAAAAAAAAGTACTTGAAATAAATAAGAGGCTGAGGTCTATACAAATATGGGAGTGGATTTGGGGAGATCAATAGATGCAGCTGTTTTACTGCTGGAGAATTATTCTGTTTGGTAAGAATGACACAAAGGCCCCTGATTTGAGGGATGGTTTTCAGCCAGAGTGTGGCAGTGGGCTCGGGGTCAGTTCTGTGTATGGTGATTATGGTCTCAGGGTACTTGATTACTGAAAGTTTATGTGGCCCCAAACCCACAAGACTATCTGAAGACTTAATTCTTGAGAAAGTAGTTCAAACTGACATAGCTTATTAATCGGCAGGGTTAGACTGAGTGCTCCAATACTACTAACATAGAGAGAACCACCAAGTCCATGCTAACAAGTAAGACTGAAAACACCATGGCCACTCTACTTTTTCCTCTAAGCAACACAGGATAGTGGTTCTGAATCCAGTTATACAGAAGAAGCATTTGAAATGTGGCCTTCTCCATCCCCACTGACATCATTTTGGCCCAGAGCTTCACCCTCACATTTTAATTCCCGAAAACATTGTCTCCACTGTATCTGCATTCATAGTCTCTGACCTTCATCTATTCTCTTAGTTCTTCCTAAATTTATTTCTGTTCCAAAGCCTTCCAGGGACTTCTTCCCATAACCCAGAGGACTTAACAGGTGTATTGAATGGGAAGAACACTGCAGTGAGAGTCAGGATGCCAGGGTTCTGGTATGACTGCTGCTCCCTAGAAGCTGCGTGGTCATGTGCAAGTCATTTGATCTCCCTATCCTTTGTTTCCTTATCCAGAGAGTGGATTCATGACAACACCTGTCATGAACATCATGTGTGGTGGCTGTAACTGAGATGATGGGTATGCAAACCCCAGCATTATATCGCTTCTGGATTCAGCAAGAGAAATTAACTATTGATTATAATAGCTCAAATTTACTGGGCTAGTTGCTTCTTTAAGTGCTCTCCAAATCTCAAGTCATTAATCTTCACAACAACTCAATTTTCAGATTAGGAAACAGACATAGAGAAAGTAATTAACTTGCCCAAGGTCATAATTTCTAAGTGGTAGAATTGAGGTATGAAACCAGGAAGTGTGACTCCAGAGGCGATAGTCTAGAAAGAAAAAAAGATAGGGATAGGAAAGGGATCACTCCTAAGAATAATTTTCCAAAGAATTGGTGATCTTTGCTCCAACACAGTTACTGATTCAAAAATTCATATGCATGATGAATATTTATAGAGCATAAATGACCAGGGGTCAGTCATTCTAATTCTTGGGAATTCAAAGAAAAATAAGCACAAGTCTTCCCAATAAGTGGCACACAGCCTGGTGATAGGCAGGGAACCATAAAGAGACTGTGACAGGTTCTTTTGAGTGCCCTTGGGCCAAATGAGGGCCACTCAGCCAGGTGCGGTAGGGTCAGGGAAAGCACCTTGTTGAACATGACGCTAGAGATGATATCATATCTCATTGTCATAAAATACAGCCGGGACCTGGCCAAGACACGGACAGGCAGAAAGGGAGATTTCGGGAAGAGAGAGCACTAAGTCCACAATGAGGATGGAGAAGAGAACATGCAGGGAAACACTAGACCACAATTGTTGAACATAATCCCATGTGGCTAGAGAACAGGTCTGATTATTCACCGCTGTATCCTCAGGCACTTCCTATTAAAAGTAAGCCCAGCAAGGGCAGAGAACTTGTCTGTTTTGATCACTATCATGCCTTCAGTGCTTGGTACAAAGTGGGTACTCGGTACATATTTGTTAATGCACACATACGTGCATAGCACTTAGATTAGGCTCGTGGACTGAAAGGATTTTGGAGGAGAAAGTTACTGCAGGGAATTACAAAGTCAACCCTTTCACTTTACAGGCGAGGAGACCACATATTTGCAATATTAATTGAAATGAGCAAAAGTCAGTTTGGGAGCGGAGGAGAACATAATTTCACTCTCATTCATCAAAACTGTAGGAACCTTTTTATATATTATCAAAAAACAGGCAACGTGAACCTTTCAGGTAACTCTCATTTTAAGTTTGAATCCTGGGGTTTGTATGTCACTATGACTATGAACTACATTATGATATTAGACTATAATGCACCAATAAAAGTATTAAAGGATTTTAATAGCATGTATGGTCATTATTGGCCAAAGTGAAAAACTATAAAACCAACAAAAAATCTTATCTCATATTTCATTTGTTGAACCCCCTACTCTGTATTAAGTGTTAAGGCTACAAAAGTCAATAAAGGCCAGACTATGTAATTTCTGATATTTTACCAGTTCCAAAATAATAATATGGTGCTTTGCCTTATTTTCAGATTTCATTGTGTATCCTAACTTAGTATGGAAGGCAAATTTCCATGCAGTCATTGTTTGTCTTTTGGGTTTTTTAAAAATGCTGTTCCATGGTTTTTTTTTTTTTTTGCCTTTATGGAAGGGATTCATAACGCCACATAAAGTTTGTGCTTACTTGTTGGATGTTCCATGAAGGTTTGTGAGTAGAGTGAAGTTGTTCCTCACACTTCTCAAGCTGGCGAGGACCTATAAGGAAAAAGTTTCAAATGGTTAGGGACAAAAGGGGCAAATGCCAGGCACAGAGGCCACGTTTAGAAACCACACCCAGGGACAGCGTGAGAGTGAGCCAAGGCCAGCATGATACATACCTGGGCAAACGGAGTGACGATCAAGTCATCGCCGTGTCTAGAGAGAAGAGGAAAGAAACATTTAAAAAATGAAGTTGAATCAGAACCATGACATTGAAGCTGTAATATTAAACACTTTATGAGTGTTAGGGACACAAATGTTCTATGAATCCTTCTACCTGGAGAGAGGGCAGGACTCACAATCTGGCAGAAATGGGGATCCCAAGTGCTTTTAAGGAAAACAGAAAAAATAGCGGCCGCTTCATGACTCCTAGATTTACGGTGATTTCACATTAAAGCATTTGCAAGTAAGCATATATCCTCAGGGTATAGTTCCATTAAATAGCAGACCCAGAGTACTGTAATTCAAAGCGACTTGTGGATGTGGGTTGCCAGAGCCAGGAAATTCAAAGGGAGGGCTGCGCTCAGGCACACACAGAGTTGGAAAAAATGGTATAACAGTCTGGATAAAGGTTAACTTTGGATTTCCTGGCTTTTGTTGATTTAAACCACAGCTTTAATGCCATTTAAACACAGATTTCTGTCTGGGAATCCCATTACTTTTTTGTTTTTAATATAATTTTTTTTCTTAAAGTACCCAAGGAAAAGCTTTTAATGGGAGTGCACAGACTGACCCTAGTAAAACCATAGCATTGTTACTCATTTGGTCTCAAAGACCTGATTAAGCTGCACCTAGTGTTTTGTAAGTCTGTACTTAGGACCAGTCAAGAAATATGTTTCCAGAAGTGTACCTTCTTTCTCTGGCATTTGCTTTAATAAATCTACTTACACCTACCTCCAGCAAGCTCTGCATTGAAAACATCGAGATGTGACGGCCTGAGCTGTAGTCACAAAATCAGTCTAATTTGCTGTCATGGTGTGACTCATAACAGAAGCTGGTGACAATGAGCTCCCCTTGCTGTCTGTCTCCCTCCTCTGTCCTCATGATTGCCACAACAGAGCACCTTATTCATTAACTATGTGAGTGCAACTCATAATTAGTAGGCACCTGCCCTGAACCAGGCACCGAGGCCTGGGGATCCGGATTTGAACAGCACATACATCCTCCTTCACTTCTTCTCTAACACAGGGTCCTACTTAATACGATAGTTTCCTTTCCACCTTTGTCTTTGGCTAGAAGCCCCCTTCAGTTTAATCTAGCAAACTTCCATGTGCCCATTTCACACAGTGACAGTAAAAGAATACTGACGAAGAAGCATTCTTTGTGTGATTACTGAACATCAGGTCCTTTCGGTGCATTATCTCACTTAAGTCTTGTAACAAGACTGTCAGGCAGGTACTCTTAGTATTCCTATGTTATAGATGACACCAAGCCACAGAGCAGTTATGCAGTTGTTCAACTAGCACACAGCTGATAAGTGACTGTTTGATTCCCAAATTCTGTGCTTTTAAATACTATACTTCCTATTTCATAGTGACACTGTACAGTTGACAAATTTCATACAGATTCCATGAGCCCCCAAATCAAAACAAGGAAAGACTGAAAAAAACAGTAAAAAAAAAACTAAAATAGACATAAAGACAGAATGAGAATATAAACATGGATATTTAGTTGGTTATAAAGGAGAGGTTAATTACAGGTTAGCGGAAGTAGGAAAGGCTTGATTGAGTGAGTGCTGCTTGCAGCCTTTGAAAAGGCAGGGATGCTACCAATGAGAGAATGGGCAAGAGTAAAGGCATCAAAATGGGGAAAATATTGAACAAGCTCATTGAGATGCTTGGTGGCTGTCAGGGTAGAGACAAGCATATTAACTATAGACATTTCTAAAGAACAAGGTGCAGCGCTCAAATTATGGACAGTCTGGACAAGGATTGAGGAGTTGGTGCTTAACTAAATAGGAAGAAATAAGTGAGTGAAGTTTGTAGTGAGATGGGAAGTGGGATGAGCAAAGAGAAACATGTTTTAGGTGGTAAAATGCTATGGATGCTAAGGGATGGATCAGAGAGGGGATAGACACAGAAGAAACAGCTAGGAGGATACTACAGATGAGAAGGAATAGGTACAGCCAAGAAAGTTACAGGAAGAGACAAGTTGAAGACCCCCAGGGGTCTTGCCAGGACTCAGCATTTAATTAGATAAAGAAATATTATTTTCAATTTTAAAAATGAGTATCTGAGCAAGCAGTCATGAGTAGAAAGAAGAAAGTGAAGAGGAACTGGGGAGTTTGAAGGTATTCTTGGAGTTTTCAAAGTACATGTGGAATAAAGTACTCCTAGACATCCAGATGGTGATGTGGAGCAGTAATAGTGAAACACAGGAATGAACCATAGATTTAGGAGTCACCTGCTATGGTAGGGGTAGGTAAAGCAATGAATGGCAGGGGACGGCTTCCTGAGATGGCAGTATATATAGACAAAGAACCAAACGAAGAATTTAGGGTTCTTAGGAAGTAGCCCAAAGGGGAGAGAGAGAGTAAAGAATCAGGAGAGGAGCGGTTGTGATAAATATGGTGTGGTGAACTACTTCAAAAACGGCCCCTTCCCAAGCTATTTTCTCAAGGTGAACTTTGAAGTGGGTGAAAGGTCTTGCTGTTCATTCCAATTTCTGATGTGAAGTTCGTATTGTTCATAAGATGTCAGGGTGAATTTGGGGACAAGGTAATGGATTTAGAGTCAAGCGATCTTCTATACTGCTAGATTTCTGGAGTCTAAATATCTGATGAAAGCAAAATAATATAAGCAAATTCATACATATGCAATCCCTAGAGCTGATATCTTGATGAGTGAATTAGGAAGTTACTAAAACTGCACAAATAAATGATTAAAGGAGGTAAACAAACATTAATAGGGTACAATATCAACATGACTTTGTCATTATGGACCTTTTAAAGTTTAGAAGAAAGCCGGGCATGGTGGCGCATGCTTGTAATCCCAGTACTTTGGGAGACAGAGATCGGAGGATCCGGGTTCACGGCCAGCCTCAGCTCTCTCTCTCTCTCTCTCTCTTTCTCTCTCTCTCCCTCTCTCTCTCTCTCTCTCTCTCTACTTAGTGAGGCCCTCCGCAACTTCGCGAGACCCGGTTTCAAAATAAAGTATAAAAAATAGGGCCGGGGATGTAGCGTGGAGGTAGAACGCCCCTGAGTTCAATTCCTGGTACCGCCAAAAAAAAAAAAAAAAAAAAAAGTTTAGACGAGCAGAATATTCAGAAGCAGGAGATGGATTTGCAGACCCCAAGCACTGCTTCCCTAAAAGGATTTGAGCTGCAAAATCTAATGCTTTTTTTCACACACAAAATACATCAGACAAAGGCTGCTAGAGAAATTATCAGATAATGTATAATAGGTATTGGGGTATCAGAAAAGAAACAAAATTAATGAAACAAAAAATTATCCAGGTTAGGTAATGCTTCTGAATTTTTAAAATCATAATTTGATATATTAACAATTAAGAGTGAACTGGCATGAAAAAAATCAAAGTACTTGATTATGAAAAAGAATCTATTTCTTAATTTTCCAAACCATTGGAGAAGGCAGTTCTGCTCAGGAACAAGGCCAGGTATTTAGACCCATTGCACGAGCAGCCTCTAGTGGCGAAATCGGCACATTACAATTTTATAGAATGGAGGTGAGACTGGAGTCTTAAGAGGTGGGTCTGAAAATTAAGCTGAAGTTTGCTCTAAACAATGAAATGGTTTCCTAGAAAGCAAAAATTCCACTTATTACTGCAATCTTTTTAACTGGATTAATTAATTCCATCTTTCTCTGTTACCTTCCTACACACAGAATTGTACTTTTCTTATAACTGACCTTAGTCTGGCTGATAGAGAAATGTATACTGTAGTAGTTAAGAGCACAGATTTTTGGAGCTAGACATCATGGCTTGTTTCTCAACTGCATTATTACTAGCTGTGAGGAATTAGGCAACCTCTTTATATCTCAACTTCTTCATCTGTAAGATGGGATTCTGTGACAATTAAGTGAGTTATTCTGTATGTACAAACCTTAATAACAATGCTTGACACATAAAAACACCTTATTTATTTAGTCATATTTAAAGATAGTAGATGCCTTTATTATTATAAGTAAAGAGTTGCATGTCTATCTTCCCAGCTGGTGAGAGCTTCTTTAAGATACTCCTGCCTGCCCCTATTGCAATCAAGAGACTCATGTTTACAGTGTACATTACAGTTCTCAAAGTACTATCACAGGCATTGTTTCATGTGATAAAATAAAGCTCCTGATTTCAGAGATGAGGCCACCATTTATTCTGTTGGCCAAACTTGAACCTTCCCTCGCCCTTACCCCACAATCAACCACCAACCCCTGTTGATCCTAATTTGCAAATATGTGTTAATTTCCCACTGGGCCAGCTCTCATCTCCTTCTTCTATGATATAGATTACCCAAGCAGTCTATCTGGTTCTTTAGGCTTGTGACTTTCCAAACCATTCTTCATAGAGCATTCAGAACTATCTTTCAGAAACAAGCATCCGATTATATATTTTCCTGCTTAAAAAGACTTTAGCACCCCCTTCCCCACCAATGTTTGCATGCAGCATAAAGTACAACTCAGGAGCAAAGTCCTTTCATAACAAGGTTCTGCCTCACCCTTCACCACTTCCCCACCCCTCACATTCTCTGCCTCAGCCATGCTGAGCTGAAGTGGGCTTCCCCCACAGCTGGAGAGTAAACTAGCACACACCTCTCCTGCATCCTTTTCTGCCCACCTCACTCCTCTAGTTGAGCTGTAACTTCCTCAAAGTGGGCTTGGTCAGCCTGCCTGGCAAGACTTTTCTAAGTCTGTCTTTATCTGAAGTTATTAAAACCACCTATTGACTCACTAATCTTTTAGCTCCCATGCACGAACAGAAATGACCTCATTTTCAGCAAAAAGTGTCTACGTTTGAGTAAATATTTATTAAAAGAAAAAAATGAATATGATCCTGATAACAATTGGAAAGGTAGACAGAACAGATATCAATACCATTATTTTTGTTTTTCAGTGTCCTTTAGAATTTATGTGTGGGATATCCATATGGTTTAGCCACCTGGACTCCTTGCTTTCAAATCTTGATTCCCATTCAGTGTCCCAATGCCCTCATTTAAAATGAGAAAATTTTAGTACCTACCACATTAAGGACATACAGATTCAATTAATTAAAATTTAATTTAAAGTAAAGTACTTTAAATAGTACATAGCCCAAACAAAATGATCAACAAAGTGTGCTTTTATTTACAGATAATGTAGAGACGATAATGTCTCTATAAATGGAGAGGTTTAACATCTGAGCAGCCATGGTACTAGTAAGTGGGATGGTCATAAGTCTAACTCAAGTCATAGGATCCGCATGGTACTTTTGGGGCAGTTTATCAATCAACAGGTCTTCAACTTGAAAAGTTGTGATTTGTGCTTTTCCTCTTGGTTCTTAGGTCTCATTTCCCTTGTCTCTCAAGAAACCACTTAGTCCTCCTGGTAAATGGCAGCTTTAAAAAGCTTCTTGACTATGTAAAACTTTGCAAATAGGATGACCAAATGTAAAAAGCATGGGGCATCCTTCCCTGTGGCTTTGCAGCTGATAATCAACACTCCTTCTCTCCAGGACAGTTCCTGCTACAGTTTTGGGCAATAAAATTGGCCTCACCAATTTCCAGTACTTTCTGTTCCCATTGGGAAATCTGTACCTCAGTATGAGAAGACCTTCCGTGAGAGATGACTACAACCCAACTGGCAGAAACCAACCGGTCATTGCCACATCTGGGAAAGCATCTGAAATTTCCTTTTCGGACCTTGTGGTGATCTTGTTGTACTTCACAAGAAAGACTTATATTGATCTCTCCTTTGTTATTAAAAATTACAGCCACTTAAAAGTTTCCACTCACATTTTTATTCTTTATATGTTTTACATAGTCTGCCTATCCATAATTTCCTCTTACCCCTCTGAAAAGGTTCAGATGTGAAATGTTTAAAAGCCAGGGTTTCCTCTATTGTTAGGATTTAATGCAGTGGAATTATGCAAAGTTTTCCACCTCATATAAATTCACGATCACTCTGAGCTAGATGTGAGGGGCTCCTGTGGAGGGCACATCCTGCAGCCCACCCTGTGGCCTTCACATCAAGACTCTTAGTTTATCATAGCCCATCCTCCTCCTGGATCTATTGCTAGGAGTCAGGGAAGCAATGGGAAGCTTGGAGGCAGCTGTTTCTCTACTTAACAGTTCATCCTGAAGAGTAATAATCAAGAGAAAGAGCTTTATGAGCATTGCTTCAGTATAGGTCCAGATGCCTGCATAAAACTGGATTTTCCAACATGGCTCTGATAAAATGAAGTACCAGAGGGATCTGGGTATTATTCAGACTCTACTTTTTTTGTCATCTTCAGAAATATAAATTTTTACACTGACACACATAAACATTTTTACTGTAATGCTGAAATTTTTTTAAAGCTTGTGCTAACTTCATTCACAAAGATTTATGACCAATGGTATTGTCCTTGGAAATGCCATTAGTTATTATGAAACTGTTATTTATTTATTTATTTATTTATTTATTACTTATTGTGGTACTGGGGATGGAATTCAGGGGCATTCTACCTCTGAGCTACACCCCCAGCCCTATTTTATTTTTTATTTTGAAACAGGTTCTCACTAAGTTGCTAAGGCTGGGCTCAAACCTAGGATCCTCCTGTCTCAGACTGGGATTACGGGTCTGTGCCACCATGCCCAGTTCCTCCTTATATGTTAAAAAAGTCCTTGTCTTTTAAAATGTTTATTTATTTATTATTTATTTATTTATTTATTTATTTATTTATTTATGTGTGTGGTACTGGGGATGGAACCCAGGGGCATTCTACCACTGAGCTACATCCCCAGCCCTATTTTATTCTTTATTTTGAAACAGGGTCTCACTAAGTTGCGGAGGGCCTCACTAAGCGGCTGAGGCTATCCTTGAACCTGTGATCCCCCGTCACAGCCTCCCAAGTACTGGGATTACAAGCTTGCGCCACCTTGCCCCATGTCCTTGTCTTTAAAAAGTAAGAATGACAGTAGATAATTTACATATGTAATCCTTACTTGTCTAAATTTAAATTTGGCAACACTGCATAGGTCCTAAATTTAGAGGAAAAATTTTACAGGTAAAATTGCAAAAGAGGTAAACTACTAATGACAGGGACACTGGATACAGAGCCATCCAGAACTACATTCCTATTTCATTAGCTGCAGACTAAGTTGTATAGTGATCTTAAAGGTCACTTCCAGTGCAAATTTTCAATAACCTTTTGATTCCAAGTAGGGGAACACCAGTGTTTAATCTGGAATTTGGTTCAAAATGTGTTGAGGTTCTCATTCCATATTATGTTAGAGTCCTCTTCAAAGACTCTGAATAATCCGGAGACTCATCATGCTTTTTAATATGAGTTTGGGAAACTATTACCTGGGGAATTCATTTGGGGAATGACTATCTTCCAAAACTGGTCTTTTATTGGCAAAATACCGGAAGAATGAAGTTCTAATGACTTTAAGTTCACCACATTTCCCATGTTCTCCTATGGCAAAATCTAGACAGGTTTTGATCTTGATGGAGGAGAGAATTCCTAGTACATTCATTGTTGAAACCCACCATCCAAACCTTAGTCAGAAACTGCTGAGTCTGTATGATCTATAACCAAGAGGCTGCCTCTCCTCCAGGCTCATGTATTATAACCAAGAGGCTGCCTCTCCTCCAGCCTCATGTACCTCTATTCTGCATTCATATTTTCTACCTGATAGTAGAGATGCTACTTTGCAATTTGAAGATCATGGACAAAAAGGTCCAAAAATTTTTAATCTGATAATTGATATGGTTTAGATATGGCTTGAGTGTGTTCATAATCTAGAAGTTGAGTCCCCAGTATAGTGATCTTGGGAGGCAGTGGAACCTTTAAGAGGTAGAACCTAGTATGAGGTAATTAGGTTGTTGGGGGTGTTGCCTTTGGATTAATGTAGGTCTCACAGAATGAGTTAGCTCTCATGAGAGCGGGTTGTTATAAACCAAAGTCAGCCCACTTACTTGGCCCCTTCTGCACAGGTCTAGTTTCTTTTTTTCTCTGCCATGTTGAAATGTAGCCAGGGGGCCAGCACCATACTGTTTGGACCCTCCAGCCACCAGGATTATGTGTCAAATAAACCTCTTTGTTTTACAAAGTTCCTAGTCTCAGGTATTTTGTTATAGCAACAGGACATGGACTGAATACAATACTTAGCTACATCATGGGAGACAGTATGAGATGTAGTCATAGGATAGGAACAAGAGTGTCAATATCTCAGAGTCCCAGTTTCTTCATCTACAGAGTGAAGATAATGGTCCTACCTGACAGGGTCACTATGATGGGTAACAGAGATAACATGTATAGGAATCTGGCCCCATGGTAAGTACTCATTAAATGTTAGTTTCCTTCCAATCCATAGAGTTAAATGTATGTGCCTTTTTTTTTTATCATTCTGATTTAGCTGTAATCTCTTTGAACACATGCAAACTTTTGGGGAAATGAGATCTGTTTTTAACTCATCTGTAAGTTTTCCACTGTTCTGTTCATCTTTTATCCTCAAGTCTGGCACATTGCATGGTACATAGAAGAGTTTCAGTAAATATTTGCCAAATGAATGAAAAAATGAATTCTGGCCCACACAATGACTAAAATATTTTAGGGCTGGGATGCTTCTATTAAAATTTGCTGGCAGAAAGGCCTTGAGGAATATTTTCTTGCTGCTAGATTAAAAATGCCCTCTACCCCTTTATAAGAAGGTGAACCTTTTTGGCTTTGTTTCTAATAGAGGAAGGGAACCCAGTGGAATTTTCCAGGCTGGAGACTTTAGGGAGTGACTGATATTTTTATAACATATGATGTTAAAAGCAATTGTATGTGTGCCCAGAAACCTTTTAGGGCATGGATTTCAGCATCCAATTTTATTTGGTTTCAGAAATTTAATAAGCAGGCAATACAACCCAGTCATTGTTCTTTAAATAAAAATTAGAAATCTACAATTAATAGCAGCAAAACAAAAACATCAGCTGTGTTTCTTAGGGTAGTGGAGTGTGTTGTATCTCACCAAGGAGCCAGGCAACAAGTGGGTATTGTGTTAAAGTTCCAAAGAAGGGACATAGGCTTGTTAGCTGGATGACGACTTAGTTAGATGTCACCCAGTAAAAGTCCACTGAGAGAGAAAGAAGGTGACCAACCACCATTTTTCTTCTCTGCTGGAGCCTCATGCAAACAGCACATGCAGCCGAAAATTCAAGTGTGATTTGCAAAATATGTTGAGGTGCTCATTCCATAAACGATTCAGCAGTTCAGGAAATGAAGCTCAGTGAAAAAAAAATTGTAAAGTATCAATAACAGATGTGAAGGGAACACGGGGCCTGAGGTTTTCAACACCATTGGAGACCTCAGCCACAAATCTGCATGCTGTGGAGCATTAACACCCTGCAGATGCTCATCCCTGGGTTAAAGGGGAACCGACTTGTGCTGCTGCTGTGACAGAGTGCAGGATGAGATAGGCATGAGGCTGGAAACCAGGCAAGAAGAGCTCTCTACTCACTGTTCGCTTGGAAGCGATGAGTTTCTGGACATCGCCTTTGGTGACAAGTCATAGTCGCTGTCTGATCTGTAGAGAAAGGACTCTCTGCGCTGGCTGTGTCCAGGAAAGGTGGCGTGAAGCACCAGCCCAGAGGAAGAGCCGGCCTGGGGGTCCAGCGGGCTCCGACCTGGAGATGGGCCATTTTCCACATCAAAGCTTAAAGAGAAAGCAGGAAACTCTGGTCATATGAGAAGGCTGGAGGAGGACACCTAACATGCATTGAAAACCCAAGTGTGGCGGGCACTGTGTGCTGGCCCATTACATACAGCTTTATGCTTTGCAGAAAAATGTAGACTGCATCTCCGAATTGCAATCACTATTATTTCCAATTTGCATACAGGAAACCAAGTCCCGCAGTAAATAGTGTGGGTAAATTGGTAAATAGTGACCCAGAAATTGAACCCAGGAGCAAACCCCATGACCTTTCAGTAGCATGAGCAACTTTGACAAATTTAGAATGAGAGCCAAGAGCGAAATAATTTGGTGATAATCAGCAGCTCTCCAGGGGGCCTGTAACACAGCTCTAGGTGTCAGACACTGAGCTGACATGCGAAGGAGCCTTCCTAGCTGGAACACTTCTTCCTGCCATAAATAAATAGCACAGTCTCATTAAAGATACAATATGCATATTTCTAAATGTTTTGGGAACAAAGTGTTATCCTGAAAACATCCACAGCTTGATTAGATGGGAGGCCCAGCCTGAGATTTAATATTCATATACAAGTTTAGCCACCCAAAATGACTTAATTAATCGGATAACACCAAATTACTCTCCAAGGCTGCGGAGCTTGGTCTCTGGAGGAGGAGGCCCTCCCTGGCTCCCACGGAGGAGTCCCAGTGAGATTTCTGATCAGTCTCCTTCACTCTGGGAAGGTGCCCTCCAGCTCAGGATGATTTGAATGAGCTCTGATCAGTGAGCATGCAGACAAGAGCAGTAAAGGATTTGTTTCCTCTCCCCATACTGGTATTACCCTAAGCACCGGGTCCTTCCCATATTCTCCTTTATCATTCCATGTGCATTTTTCTGTACACACAGCCTCCCTTAGCTTCAAATTGACAGTAAGCCTTCTCCCTAGTGTTGTTCTAAAATACTCACTGCTCCCCAGCTAACACTTTGCAGGGAGATATTGTGAAAGAGGCATGGGACTGGGAATCCTTTTTTTTTTCAAATTAGACCATAATAGTTGACTTCCTTTATACTTATTCAGCTGCCACAATTTATTTCTACATTCTTGGTTCTTTTCTTTCACTATGACAGTGCTGCTCTCTTTGGGTGGATTTTGCTTATATTTCTTCAGTTTACAATGTTCTTTCTCATGTATTATTTCATTTAATTCTAACAGCCCTCAAACTCTATGCTCTGATTCTCTTCTACAGTTGAGGTAAATAAGGCTCAGGGAGATATAAATACTTTGCTATAAATAACAGGCTAGAATAGCAATTCTCTCTACCCCTTTAATCCATGGGGATATGTCCCAGGACCCCCAGTGGTCTTGAAATATCAGATGGTACCAAATCCTATATTTTCTCCTATAAATACATATTGATAGTACAGTTTTGTTTATAAATTAGGCACAGTAAGAGATTAACAACTAATGATAGGACAATTATAAAAATATACTATATTTAAAACTCATGAATTATTTATTTCTGGAATTTTCCATTTAGTGTTTTTGAACCACGGTTAGCCACAGGTATCTGAAACCATGAAATGTCAAAGTGCGGATAAGGCAGGACTGCGTTAACTTATAGATGAACCCAAATCTTCCAACTAATTTCTTAATAACCGCAGACTTCCCTAACCAGAGAGTTCCACAGTGGCCCACTGGATAATGGAATGTGATTTCCTTTCTGTCTGTCTTTGGATTAAAACAAAAGTTGTGGCTGGTAATGTAAAGGGTCAGTCAGACTAACAGCAACCTTGGATGCTATTTTGAATGAACACAGGGGAGACAGCAAGCTACCCTGAAGCTGTAGCTTTTCTTGAAACAGGAAAAAAAAGTGACAGAATGCAGGACTATGATGCTTCCATGGAGACCATTCTGAGAAACTGCTTTTAGTTACCCACAAACTCTAGGTGTCTGATAAGAAGCAGCGAGGGAGAATCTCTGGGTAAAAGGACAAGAAAGAGCCACAACAATCCAATACATGTTTGGGCCTTCAAGATGCTGCAGATGGATTTTCTCAGCAGGCAGAGAGGGGACTGCTTTGCAAAGACCACAGGCAGACAGACGGGTAATCACTCATCCACACCAGCCTGCTTGCCAGCCTGCCTGAAGGTCGAGTTGTGTTGTAAGCCACATAAGTTGCAGCAAGTGAAAATATAATGAAACAGACTTGCAAACTTCCTTTGGGTGAGATCCGCACTAGTCATGGAGCAAAATAAAGAGCTGCTTTGTGGATAAGGGCTCTTTTGTGCCACCCAAATCCTGCAGAACCTGTAGGTCCTAGTGCTGGCTCTGTACCCTTCTTAAGGACAAAGAGGGCAGGTTCTTCAAGGTGAAGGTGGGTTTACACAAAGCCTAATAGTGGGCATGAGCTTTGAAATTTCATGTGTATTCATGCCGTAATTCATCTGCTACGTATCTGTTAAGCCTTCTGGGTGTTAAAACAGCAATATACTTTTCTGACAGTTGGCATCCGGTTGATGCCCCAGGCCCTCCAGTATGGGCTAGACTTCATGGTGATCCAGTAACCAGAATTGGTGTCTGGAACAGCAGGGAATCTTTAGCTCCAGCACTGTGGCCTGGATCCATTTAATTCGTCAGTACTCATGCGGTACCACTCATTAAATGCCATGAATATCACTGCTGTGTGTATCTGTGCTAAAATCTTAGAAGAGGGGCCAAGAGGGCATGCGCCCATCCAACTCTCAGAACTGTGGCCATCGAGGGTTCCGCCAGGCTCACTCTGCCTTCTTTTCTGCTAGAGGCATTTCTACGAGGCAGAGGGTGAGTCCACAAAGCCTTGCTCTGAAAGCCAGTGCCACAGGGCCGTCTGTCCCTACTGTTAGTATCCAGGAAGTTCACTCCTGCCAGGTAAGCTGGGACTAGACCCAGACACCTAAACTCTCTCCATGCCGTTCCCCTGGGTGTCTGTTCTTTCCGCACCCTGCTGAAACTCATAGGAGAGCTGGCTGGAATTTAGAAGAAGCCAGGGTAGAATTCTCTGATGCAAAGAAGCAGTCTTGGGGAGACAAATGGCCTTTCATATTCCCTGGGGCACTGTTTCAAAGCAACCAACACAGATGTACAACTTTGGAACAAACATGAATCACCAACCAGACACCAGCCCCAGTCACAGCAAAATTAGCGGGCAGACATCACAATACGTCCCACAGATCCAGGGAGCCAGGGGGGTGCGGACTAGGGGGGGACCGAAGACAGACTTAATGAGCAAAATGAATATACCACACAAACTTCAGTACAATTAGAAAGAAAACCGAATCTGTAGTGGCAGACACAAAACACATAGATAGGGTCAGTAATTATTTAGGGTAATTTTTGCCTCTGCCTTAATCAGGACACACATTTCACCTTCAGGTTTCTTTAAATTAAAAAATCTTTATAAAGGTAACGCAAGAATGGTATATACAACATAGGCAAAAGAGAAAAAGATAGTTTCATTGTCAACTGTTTAGATTTTTTCTGTCTGGGTATTTCTTTCCTGCAAGTTTGGATCTTGACATTTTTTCACAAGGTTTTGCCACGGACCACAGTTTCCACAGTCTTTCCACGGGCTTTTAATATTTCACCGAATACTTATGTCTGAATTTTCTTATCATTCCCCTTACCTTTGGTCATCATACTTATAATTCCAAGTAGTGCTGCCGTTCATAACTTTACGCCTCCAGCTACTTCAACATTTACATGAGGTCACACAGACGTTTCAGGTAGATAAAGAGAAAATGTCACTCACAAGTTTCTGAATATTTGAGTAAGACATAAACCTGCCTGGAAGAGGTTGCCCATATCAACATGTGGATGGAAGCAGCACTGAACACAGATTTTCTTCTAGGATCAAAGACCCCCTGCCTCCCAGCCCTGCTCTCTGATCTTCAGGATGCTGGGTGCTGCCCTCCCATGCCACGTGGATCTGCCTACTTCTCCCTGCCTCTGCTGACCTTCTTGCACTGAATTAGTGACCTGTTGTCTAAGACCTAACGTCTTAACAACTTTGTTCTGCTCCTCCGGTAGTGGTGGGGCATGCTACTGTGCATGAGAAGTGATCCCTGTAATGGAATGCCCTCCTCTGTGCTCCCCAGCATCGCTTTACCATAGCACAGTGGCCCCTCGGTACTTGCAGGAGCTTGGTTCCCAGACCTCCTGCAGATACTAAACTCCACACATGCAGACCTCATGTCCCTTATATGAAATGGCACAGTAGATAACCTACACGTGTCCTCCTGGATACTTTAAATCATCTTTAGATTACTCATAATACCGAATTTAATGTAATTGCTATGTAAATAGTTGGCACACAGTATTCTTTAGGGGAATAATAATAAGAAAACAATGTCTATACATGCCCAGTACAGATATAGTATTTTTTCAAATATCCATGGTTGATTGCATTCACAGAACCCATGGACATGGGGGAGGGGCAACTGGACTTTATCACAGTACCTGCATTTGTCTCTTTAATTCTCCAGATATGTAACTGTCCCCAGTAGACTGTCATATTCAAGGGGGAAATATGACTCATTTTTTTCAATCCCAGACATCTGGATTAGAGACTGGTAAAGAGTAGGTCTTCAAAAAATGTTGACAGGCAAATTAAGGAATGCTGTAACTTACTAGGAAGTATCGTCTCTTCTCTCCCCCCTCCCCTTTCTCCCCTGGGGATTGAACCCAAGAGAGTTTTACTTCTGAGCTATACCCCCAGCCCTATTTTATTTCTCACCATGTGCTGGCCTGGAAATGTTGATCGTCCTGACTCAGCCTCCCAAGCACTGGGATTACAGGCCTGCGCCACAGTGCCCGCTCCCCTCCCTCTTTCTAGCTCCCAATTCCCACCAGTGCAGATTTATGCTATTGCTTTAAAATGAAATGCGGCTTTAATTTCTTTGATTAGGTTTGTGAGACAATGGACTAAAAATAAAGTAAGTTTTTCTTAAAAAAGCACAGCTGTGTTCTTTCCGAGCAAAACAAACCCACGTAGAAATATTGCTGCTTCGATGTCTGAAACAGTGACATCTTTTGCACTAACCCTTGTGAGAGCAAAGGTCCTCTTGTACCAGCTTCTGTTTGCCTTCTTCTTATCTCTGTTTTTTGTTTTCTCTCTATAAAAGCAGGAACATCCCCCTTCCCCACACCTTCTCTCCTGGTGGTCTCCATCGCCTAGGAATCCTTGCAAAGCCAGCCCTGGGCTGGTGACAGGAAGGAGCCAGCAGATGGCAGAAGACTGCCGCTGCTTCCTCTGGCTCCCTAGCCTTCCATCAGAGCAGGTGGGGCTGCTCTACAATCGAGGGAGAAATAGGACAGAAGCCTTCTTCATCAGCCTGGGAGGAAAAATCAAAGATAAAGAACAGAACCATACGGTGCACATGAAACCTTTGATTAAACTAAGAGAAGCTTTACTTCCAAGAATTCAGGCGAAGCCAGGTGGTCACAGAATTGCCTGCAATTGTCCCCAGCGTGGTTGTTTCCTGATCCCCAATTACCTGCACAAACCCCAATTTCTGTAACAAAGAATCATGAAGCAACATCCTAGGAATAATTCATTTCTGAACTCGTGGAGAGTTTTCTTTTTCAACTCAGCCATTCTCTAGGTGAGCCTCTTCGGCTTAATCTAAAAAATAGTCCCACTGAAAAGACTGCAAGGTCTACAAAAGAGGTTTAAACTCATAGGTCAGCAGATGTGGCTTGCAGTCACTTGGGGAGAGAGTTCTGCTGTCTGGAGTTTGCCTTTCTTTCTTAAAAAAGACTTACTGAGTCTCTCCTACATCACTGAATTCTCACAACAATTCTGGTAGGCTTATTCTCTTTGCCCTGCTTCAAAGAGGAGGAAACGGAGGCACCAAAATGCAACTTCATTGGAGAAAGGCTAAAGTGTGACCTCTTTCTATTACACCCTGCAATCTGTGCCCAGGGTCCTTTCCTCCACTTTCCTGTGGTCACGTGTCTATCTTAGAATCTGCCATGTTGGACTGTATCATTTTCTCTCGGTCTCTCTCTCTCTCTTTCTCTCTGTCTCTCTTTCTCTCTGTCTTTCTCTCTGTCTCTGTCTCTGTCTCTCTCTCTCTGTGTCTCTCTTTCTCTCTCTCTCTGTCTTTCTCTCTGTCTCTCTCTCTCTCATAACATCCTTGAAGCAGGAACCAAGCCTTAACTCATTCCTCTCTTCTCTGGGCCTAGAGCTGAGTCTCACACCAGAAGGCACACACAAATACTTGTTGAATGAATGCTGGCATCTCACAGTTTACATCTTCCATCTAACAAATCAAACGACAACAAAAAAGAAAACAATACCACAATACCATTTGGATTAAAACCTCTGGCAGGCGAACACCACAGTGGAGTTCCTAAGAGGAGCCTCTACAATCTTCTGATCCCCTGCCCTCTGCAGTATCCTAGGAACTCCCTCCCAGGAATTTTTGTTTGTGAGAGATGCTTGATTCTATAATAAGGTGTATTTTTTTTATAGATTATGTGTGTGTTGGGGGGATGTGTTCATGAAAAAAATAGCTATTCCTTTAATTTCTGCTAGAAAATATTCCCCTTGATTATACTCAGAAATTAATATCTTCAAATGCTTATCATTTTGATAAAAATAAATGACCATTTACACTTTTATTTGTGCATATATGTTGGCCATCACCTCAATGTGCTAGCCAGTCCCTGTGATTGGGAAGCTGGACAGAGATGTGCACTTTTACCCACAATGACAGTGACCCACCTTTACATAACTAATGGCTGCAGGTGGCAGCCAGTCCTAATTTCTAATGAAGGACTTAAGTGTGCAGAATCACAGCCCGCAGGATGGAGAGGCCATTCCTTGGCTGAAGGCAGGCAGACCTCCTCTGGTCATAGGTACAACAGAATCTTGCAATTCTGTCCTGAGAATCCAGTTTCAAAGTCTGACTTTTTTTCCCCCACACACCAGGAAGGACATCAACTCATCTGAATTCTTGAAGCAGCTTCTCATCGCTTTCCCTTCTTCCCAAGGCTTTTGAAAATTACATGTATGGCAATAATATCAAACTGCTTTCTCCTCAGAAAAGTTTAACCAGAGGTGGCGCGTTGGAATGCTGAAGAGCTCTGGACTCTAAGGATCCAGCTTCTAGTCCCTGCTCTGTGGAAAATAAGCCGAAATAGAAGGAACTCCCTGTACCCTGCCCCCCACACCTTAATCTTTTACCACTGAAATGGTAGAAGAACTCTGAGGTGCCTCTAAGCTTAGATATCTTAAAGACATTTTGGAGATAGAAAAAGACTGATTCTTAAGAGTCGTTTTGTGTTAATGGTGACAATCGTTCACTCATTCAACAAATATCTACAAAGCATCCACTATGAAGCAAAGGCACTGTTCTTGGGCTGAGAATACAGCAATATACAAGACAGAGAAGGTCCCTGGCAGAAGGATGGAAAAGAGGTCATCAAATAAGATAATTTCAGGTAATGATAAATGCTATGAGGAAAAGAAAACATGACAGTGTGGTAGAGACAGATTGGGAGAAGAATGCCTCTCTAGTGTGGGTGATCAGCAGATCCACGTGGGACACTATCCATCTTTCTCAGATAGTGTCATTCGAGTTAAGATTTGATAGAGATAGTAGTAAAGCTTGTCCTTAAATTGTTTTCTATCTCTGTTTCTACATCCCCTTAACCAAAGAATTGGGCCAGATGTTGCTTGGGTTTGAATTGCGTACCAATTGTGAAGTTTAGTGATCTGATTTTCCCCATCTTTGCCTTCCTTTCTAAGCTGAGCTACTTGTGCAACATCTTTTATATACTTGTTTGCTTACTAGTCTGTCCCCAAAGGACTGTATCCTCAAGAAACCCAGAAAGCCTTTTCCATATTTTTACCCTTAATGAACATCTGGTGAGTAAACACATAAAGGACGAGTGACTTGGGGCCAAGGGACTTTTAAGAAGTGCCCTTGGTACCCTTCACAGACAGCATAGATGTTCTTCTCCAAGGAGAAGGACTGAGAATGGAGTCGGGACACAGTCACCTCTCGCTCTCTCCTCTAATCCACCCCTAAAGTTACCTCCATAGAGAAGAACCATGGGTGTGATAGTCAATCTAGGTTGTCAACTTGACCTGATCATGACACACCCAAGATTATGTGATTTGGGGTGTGTAACAGCAGATTAAACAGAAAGCCCTGCCCTGAATGTAGGCAGCAGGATTCTGATAGGTGCGGACTTAGATAAAAGAGGGAGAAGCTGCATAGACCGCATGCAACTCTTTCCAAGGAAAACGCATCTGCTCTCGCCTGAGATCGTTGGCTGCCGGCTTTGCCTTTCTCTGAAGAGCTTCTTGATCTTCTTGGCCTCCAGCTCTTGGAACTGAAACTTCACCATCGTTTCTCCGAAGAGCTTCCTGATCTTCACATCTTGGACTGGGACTGAATTAGTGGTTGCTCCAATCCTAAGACTCCAGCTCTTAGACCGTTCGACCAGCTACTGGTTCCTCTGACTCTCCACGTGCAGTCAGAACCTGGGACTACATTGCTGCAAACTGTAAGCCATCTGATAAATCCCTTTTTTCAAAGATACTCATTCTGTGTATTCTGTTAATCTAGAGAACCCTGTCCAATACAATGGGTGTGCCACTAAGCACCACCCACAGAGAGGGGCTGGAGTGCCTTCTGTAGGGCACCAAGCCCAATGCAGAAGGCCACTGACCACATATGGCAGCGGTCATTCCCATCCCCTGTGGTGATGGCCTAAGAGATGGAAATACCTCTCATATTCCTCTTGATGTCCTTTTGTTAGAAACCTTTCCTTTTGCTAAGGACTTTATCTTGCAAATCACCTTAATTATCACTTGAGATCCTTTCTCAGGGTATAGGTATTTCACCAAAGAAATGGGAGAACTGAAAAAGTCATACCACCTGGCAGGCTGAGTCAGGAGGATCTCAGGTTCCAGGAAGGCCTTAGCAACATAGCTCTCAGCAACCTAGAGAAACTCAGTTTACAAACAAACAAACAAATGGGCCTGGGGGTGTAGTTTAGAGGTATGATGCCCTTGGGTTCAATCCCTAGTAACTAACACACACACACACACACACACACACACACACACACACACAAATAATAGTATTACCGATACCTATATTTTCAAATAAGGTTGTAAGATAAGGACGATGTTTTTTTTTTTTTTTAAAGCTTTGCTTCAGCTGGTGGTGGTGGCGCACGCTTGTAATCCCAGTACTTGGGAGGCTGAGACTGGAGGATCCGGGTTCGAGGCCAGCCTCAGCTATATGAAGCCCTCTGCAACTTAGTGAGACCCTGTTTCAAAATAAAGAATAAAAAATCGGGCTGGGGGTATAGCTGGGAGGTAGAATGCTCCTGGATTCAATCTCTAGTACCACATACACACAAAAAGCTTTGCTTCAAAATGCTTAGGAGCATATTTTGGTGTGATTCTTTAATAATTTCATGTTGTGTTTTACTATGTCATACTATTAACACATAAGGAATACAAGCCCACATGTAGAGAATCCTACTTCCTAATTATAAGAATATTATTTTTAGCAAGTTTACAAAATGCTCTGACTATGCATTTCCAGGCTAAAAAAAAAATGTTTTTAGAAAAAGGAATGTTTCTTTATGTTTTCTCATTATGGCCCAAACTTTGCAGACCTACACTCGAGCTTCCATCCACTAACATCTCTTCAGGAACATGACGACTTTTAACAGTGATAGTTACCTCCTGTAGGACAGTCATTCTCAGGAAAGGTAGAGTCTCCGAGTGAGGATAATTTTGAGTGGGGGTGTGCTTTGCATGGAGATATCATGATGGGTGAGGACGCTCTTGGTATTGTTGCTATCTCAGTATGCACTTTGGGTATGCAAATTATCCTACCAGACAAATATTTTTCGGCTTACATGCTCCACTTTTTTAAAAAAAGTTGTCACAAGAGATATTCATGTTCTCTCTTAAGAAATTATAAATATTCCAATTTATAAGTTAGGTAGCCTTGCCAACAATAAAATCTATTAATTAAATGAAATATTTATTTAAAAATATGGTCCCAGCTTCTAGTAGTTTACAGGCAAATGGGGAGATGAGATTAATCTGGGAAATCTAGTTCTTTCTCAACCAGTGATGACTTCAAGAAATTGTTGCTTTTTTTTAAAATATAAGTTTTCACATACCATCTAGAAATCAGTTCTAGAAAGTTTGAAGCCAGTATCTAAAATATTGTAGATAAACGGTCAGCTGGCCTCTGTATACTTTGGTGATGGGGGACGTTAGCCCCATGAATGTGAGTTCCATTTTTGGATTGAATTAATTCTTTAACACTTGGGCCAGGAAACTTGACTTCATTTGATGCTTTAGTTGTCCCTCTGCCCTCCTCTGAGTCCCCCTTCCCTGCCCATCCACTTAATCACCCATTCTCCTTTATCGCGTAAATGTAGCCCCCACCTGCTCAATTACACAAAATAGAATCACCCGTAATTTTCCTTCCTTCTCCATCCCCTTTCTCTTTTTCAGTTGCCCAAAAAGGTTTGTAAGATGCCATTACTTAACATCTTAAGAACTTTGTGTGTAAAAATAATTTATAGCCGGGTGTGGTGGCGCACGCTTGTAATCCCAGTACTTGGGAGACTGAGACCAGAGGATCCAGGTTCAGGGCCAGCCTCAGCTACTTAGTGAGGCCTCCACAACTTAGTGAGACCCTTTTTTGAGATAAAGAATAAAAAAAAATAGGGCTGGGGGTGTAGCCCGGATGTAGAATGCCCCTGGGTTCAATCCCCAGTACCGCAATAAATAAATAAATAAATAAATAAATAAATAAATAAAATAACTTATATGTTCCATCTTACATCAAAACTACATATTTCTCTCTGTCTCTTCCCACCACTGTTTCAGGTCATTAAAATCTCTATCTGAACCAGAATCATCTCCCTGTGGAGCTTCCTGCTTCCACTCTCTGCCCCACACATCCTCTATCCTCTTCTCCACACAACAGCAATATCAATATTTTGATCAAAAATAAAATCATGACATTTCTCTTAGAATAGAATCCAAACTCCTTTCCCTGGGTTGCAAATCCCCACATAATCCAGCCCCTGCCACCCTTGAACCTCCTCTTACACCACAGTGCCGTCTGCTCAGTGTGACTCAGCCTCAGGGACTTGTTTTCTATTTCAGAAACCAAATCTTTTCCCATTTGGCACCTTTGCATATGTGTGTTTTGTTTACTGGAATACCGTCTTTGCTTCTAACAGATCCTGGCTCATAGAAAGTACTGAATAAGTATTAGTTGAATGAATGGATAAATGCTGGTCTCTGCTTGTTTTCTCTTCTGCTCCTTGTATAGCTGCCCTTTTCTTATTCTTTAAGCCTTGAATTAAATCACCTACTAAAAATTTCTTCCCCAACCCATTATTTCAGTAGGTTCCTTTTTCTCCACACTATCTATTACAGCTTTTGGTTATGTTTGCATTTTTTAAAAAAATCGTCTTCTTTTCTTAAAAGACTCTAAGACCCATGATGGCCATCTGTCTTCTTTGCCAATCTATTAACCAACAGTGCCTGGCACTTGCCTGGGACATACTGCTAGTTCTGAACAAACGTCTCTTCAGAGGATTGATGAATGGGTAGTTGACTGTGAGCATAACAAAAACTGGCAGTCGCCTGAGTGATTCACAGCAGACCCAACTTATTCTTATTTTTCAAAAGCATTCCTCATTTGGAGAGGGGATCATTTATTTATTTCCTAACATTGGGCTGGCTCCCACACTAATCCTAAGGAAACTCAAATTTAAAATATCGGTTGATGTAAAAACTTGTGCAGGTTTGAAATATTTTTTGTGCTTATTACTCTGGGCTGATGTCAGGAAATGAGACTGGTTTTCAGATCGAATTTCATAAGTCATTGGCCTTTCAGAGAGAGCTTCAAGGAGGTGTTGTACGTCAACGATGCATTTCCAGCCCAGGGTTTGTAAAATGCCATTACTTAACATTTTAAGAACTTCGTATTTAAAAAAAAATAATTTATATTTTCTTGAGAATGACTAAGCCATATAACTCATTTTGGATTGAGGTAGAGGTGGTAGAAAGAGTGGCAATAAACTCAAATAATAATCATAAAATTGGAAATCAATGCTCCAGCCTCCGGTCTACATGGCACGTAATAGTGTTTACGTCAGTTAACATCTGGCCTCCAAATGTTATCAGTCTTGAACACTGCACCTGCAGACAGCCTGGCATTTGGATTTTAAATATGTTCTTTGGGGAGGAAAAAGGCTGAGAGAAGGGGGAGGAGAGAAAGAGAAACAGGGGAAAGTAGAGGTGGAAAAATGAGATCCCAGAATCTTTTCTCCTTTATTTGAGCAGTGAAGCACAGAAAATGCTATACATTTCTTTCTTTTTTTTCTCTCAAAGGTATTGAGCACATAATATGTCAGACCAAGTGCTGAGCATTTGGAAGACATTACCTCATTTCCTTGCTATAATCACTTTGTGAGGAAGGAAAGACCTTGTTTTTATGGATGTGAAAACTAAAGTTCAAAGGGTTTAAATAACTTGTTGATAATCACTTGGCTATTTAATGGTAGATCCTGGATGGAACCCAGTTTGATTGGATACAGACACAAATTGATCATCTGCAAACATCTGTTCTGTCTTTCTTCTTGTTACTACAGATTCATCTCCATGATTGTATTTAAAGGCCGTCCCTCTGCTCTGAACTCTGCCCTACAACCGACTATACACCTACAGTAAGTTTGCTCTCTCTTGTATCATTATTCTCCTCTTTGCACATCAGCAAATGATCAAACTGTAAAGAACTATGTCTAAAACACACCAGCCCTCAAATTAAAATCAACAACACCAAAGACTTCCATCAAACATATTAATGTTGGAAGAATTCATCTCCTGCAAACCTGAAGTATAAGAAATATTAAAGGAAATCCTTCAGGCAGCAGAAAAATGATACCAGATGAAAAATCTGGTTCTACACAAAAGAATGAAGCATTTTTCTTATTATTAAAATTTCTTTAAAAGGCTGGCTGAGAAGTAAAAATATTATTAATGTATTGTGAGATTAATAACACGTGTAGAAGTAAATTATATGACAATAAGAGCACAAAAGCAAAGAAGGGAGAAATGGAAGTATATAGTGGAAAGATATGTGAAATAGTTTAATATTATACTGTATGTGAAGCAGTATAATATTGCTTGAAGGTAGACTGCAGTAAGCTAAAGATTTATGCTAAAATCTTGAATTGACTATTAAAATAAAATGAAGGGTTATATTTAATAAACTAACAAAGAAAAGAAATTTCTAGCATAAAATGTAACTTTTCAAATCAGCAGGAAAAAAAAAAGAGGGAAAAGCATATAATGAACTGTTAAATCTGGCCTGAGTATGCCTCCATACTTTGAATCCTTATGTAATGAAGTACAGTCCACTTCAGTATGTAAACAAGCTGAAAGCCTAACTTAGGAGTATACGTTCGGAACAAATACCTGAGTCTCAGCCACAGCAGCTGAGCCTCAGTCAACTGCATGCTACCAAGCCATCAGCCCATGTTCAAATAAGGCAAATGCTGACCAGTAGGCAATCAAGCTGTTTCTGCACCTCACTTCCACTTTCTGTCCATAGATGCTGCCTGCCCACATTATGGAGTGAGGCTCTCTGAAGCTCTTCTGGGCCTGAGGGCTGCCCCATACACAAATTGTTCTTTGAACCATTAAACTTTAATTTGCTTAAAGTTTTTTTTCCTTTTAACTAAACAGATAAGATAAATAGAAGAACAAAGAAGCACATAGTAGATTTGAACCTGACCTTGGCAATAATCTCTTTAAATGTAATTGGTCTAAATGTGACAATTAAAAGGCGGAGATTTTAAGATGAATAAAAGAAAAGTATGCCCCCACAATAGCGTTGCTTGTAATAGCACACTTTAAATGCAAAGACACAAATAGTTAAAAGGAAAGGAATGGGAAAGGATATACCACGATGACACCAATCAAAATAAATCTAGAATGACTGTATTTACAAGAACTAGAAGATTTCGGAGCCAAAAATATCAGGTATAAAGAGGAATGCTTCCAAATATTTAAAGAGTCAACTTGTGTAGAGGATATAATAATAGTTCTAAATGTTTATGCACCTAATAACATAGTTTCAATACATAATGCAAAAACTACAAGGAGAAATTAAAAATTGAAAGGGTTTTCCCCTTGCAATTATAATTATGAAAGTTCTATAATTATGTAAAATCTATAATTATAGCCTCAATATTTAATATAACAAATAGAAACCCAGTAAGTTTATAGAAGACCTGACCAATACTATCAATTTAACACTGATAGAACACTAAGCCTAATCAATAGCTGAATACATATTCTCTTCAAGTATACATGGAACACTACCAAGATAGATGATATTGCAGTTATAAAAGAAATCTGAATATATTTTTAAAAAATCCAAGTCTTACCAAGTTTGTTCTCTGACCAAAGTGAAATTAAATTAGAAATCAACAACAGAAAGATCTTCTGGTAAATGCCCAAATACCTACAAACTAAACATTTAAAATAACTTATGGGTCAAAGATAAAATCAAAATAGAAATTAAAAGTATTATGAACTGAATGAAAATGAAAACATTACATAGCAAAACTTGTGAGATGCAGTTAAGGCAGTATTTATAGGGAAATCTATAGCACTAAAATGTCTTTACTAGAAAATAAGAAAATAAATGACTTCAGTATCTAGCTTAAGAAATTTGGGAAATGAGAGCAAATGAATACCAAGTAAGCAGAAGGAAAAAAAATAAAGTCGAGAGTGGAAACAAGTACAAAGAGAGAATGAAGTTAAACAGGCTCTAAGAGTGATCAATAAAATTCACAAACCTCTAGCAGGATTTACCAAGAAAAAAAATGAGTGTACAAATTACCAATATCAGGAGTGAAAAGGGAGATATCAGAATAGACTCTAAGTAGCTGGGCGTGGTGGCACACGCTTGTAATCCCAGTACTTTGGGAGGCGGAGATCGGAGGATCCGGGTTCGTGCCAGCCTCAGCTCTCTCTCTGTCTCTGTCTCTCTCTCGCTGTCTCTCTCTCTCTCTCTCTCTCTCTCTCTACCTAGTGAGGCCCTCCGCAACTTTGTGAGACCTGGTTTCAAAATAAAGTATAAAAAATAGGGCCGGGGGCGTAGCGCAGAGGTAGAACACCCCTGGGTTCAATCCCCGGTACCACAAAAAAAAAAAAAAAAAAGAATAGACTCTAAGAAAAGAAGTATGAACAAACTTATGCCAATAAATTTGACAACTATTTGAAGTGGACAGATGCCTCGAAAAGGCAAACTACCAAAGTTTGCTCAAGATGAAATAGATAACATGATTGGTGTATGTCTATTGGAGAAATTGAATTTCAAGGTTTAAAACATTCTCACAAAGAAAGCTGCATGCAAAAGTTTAAAGAACATATACTGATTCTACCATTCTTTCAGAACATTGAAGAGAATACGTCACAACTCATTGTATAAGGTCAAGATTTCTCTCATACCAAAATCAGACAAAGACTAACTAAAAAAAAAAAGCAGAAGAAAAAGGGAAAAAAAGAAATAAACAAACAAAGAAAACTGCAGATGACATTGTCATAACACAGATGGAAACATTCTTAGGAAAACTATAGTAAACCAAATCAAATAATATATGAAGAGGATTACAAATTATGATCAAGTAGAGTTTATTTAAGAAATACAAGATTATCATAAGACTCAAAAATCTATGTATTTTATCATATTAAAGACTGGAAAACAAACAAACAATCATCTCAGGAGATGTAGAAAAAACATTTAACAAAATCCAACATCTGTTCCTGACAAGAACTTCCAGAAAACTAATAAAAGGAAAATTCCTCAATAAGGTAAAGGGCATCTGTGAACAACCTTCAGCTAACCTTGTATTTTTGGATGAAGAATAAAATATTTCCCCTTAAAATTAGGAACAAGGTAAAAATATTTGCTCATACCATGTCTAAGCCGGGTGCGGTGGCACATGCCTGTAATCCCAGTACTTGGGAGGCTGAGACAGGAGGATCACAAGTTAGAGGCCGGCCTCAGCAATTTAGTGAGGCTCTCAGCAAGTTGGTGAGACCCTGTTTCTAAATAAAAGATAAAGTAGGGCTGGAAGTATCGCTCTGAGGTAGGATGCCCCAGCACCACATGCACGCACACACACACACACACATACACACACACACACACACACACCATATCTAGTCAACATCTACCAAAGGTTCTAATCAGTGTAATAAGCAAGACAAAGATATAAAAAATAATCTTTACTGGAAAGAAAGAATTAAAATTGTCTTTATTCATTGATGATATGATTGGTTACACAGAATATTCATCACAGCTTTGTTAGAATAAAAAGCTAGAAATAATACAAATATAACAGGTGAATGGATAAACAAATTATAATATACCCCTATAATGGAATACCCCCAGAAATAAGAGGAATTGAATTTTTGATACCTGCACAAGCATGGGTGAATTCTTAACTAATTATGCTGAGTGAAATAAGACAGAAAAAAAAAGAGTATATAGAGTGCCCCTCACTGATGTAAAATTCTTAAAAATAAAACTGATAGTGACAGAAAGCAGATCGGTTTCCTGGGTGCAGTGGGACAGTAGCAGGGAAAGGTGGGAAGGGTTTCGCAGGACAACTTTGGGGTTTGATGGGTATATTCCTAATCTTGAATGCAATGATGATTTCACGGGTGTATACATGTCCAAATGGTATACTTAAAGAAGTATATTTTTGCATGTCATTTGCATCTCACTAAAGATGTTTTCTAAGAAAGATGTGTGGTTCTCCACCTATTTACTCATTTTTTTAAACAAAATTTCCAGTTGTCTTTCAAGAAACAAGAAATATTGGTGAGGGTGTAAAGAAAAGGAAACTGATGTTCACTGCTGGTGGGAATACAGATTGCTATAGCCATTACGAAAAGTAGCATGGAAGTTCCTAAAGAAAATAAAAATAGAACTGCCGTAGGACTTAGTAATCCCTCTTCTGAACATATAACCAAAGGAGAAAATCACCACTGCATTCCATGCTCCCTGCAGCATTATTCACAACTACCAACATGGGAAAACAACCTGAATTCCCATTGAGATATATCAATAGATATGAACATATTCACAGATATCTACATATAGATATATAGATATTTCAGCCTTAAAAGTGTTGGAGAACCTGCCATTTGCCATAATAGGGTTGACCTGGAGGACATTATGCTAAATGAAAACAAAAAAAAAACCTAAGCAAGACAAAGAAAGTAAAATATTGCATGATCTCACTTATATTTAATATATATGTATGTAATGAGAAAGAACTCAATTAGACGGGGCAGGTGGGGGAAAAGGAAATGGGGAGATGTAGGTCAAAAGATATAAAATAGCAGATATGTAGAATGAACAAATCTAGAGGTCTAAATTGAAACACAAGGATTAAAGTTAATAAAAATTTTACTGTATTAGGGATTTTTTGTGAAATAAGTAGGTTTTAGCTGTTCTTGTAACCAAAATAGTACCTACATGTGACATGATAGATATGTTAATCTACTTCACTATCACTATAGCAACTACTTTCCTATCATATATGTCCCACAACATCCCATGTAGTATGATCTACACGATAATATGCACAATAAAATATACACAGTAAAATTAATTCAAAGCACCAAAATGCCAACATTCGAGCCTTACAAAATAGCAATTAATAGCAAATGCAAAGGCTCTAAAATACTGTAGGGACTTGTTTAAAAGTTGCTTTTATTGCTGTCTCCATTTCCTCAACAAGTATTTTCCTCTGCACTCAACTATGATCAGGGTTTGCTCCACAGTACTTCATGGGAACTCCCTCTGCTAGAGACCATCAGCGTCCTACATCAAGGTCAGCAGTTTCCTACGTCCATCTCGTCCCAACCCATGGTCAATTCGCAGCATCATCTTTCTCAAATGTCAGGAATGTCTGACATATTACCCTTCTCTTCATTTGACTTTCAAGATACAGCCTTCTCCCAGTTTTCCTCCTATCTCATTGGTTTTTCTAGGTCTTTTTTTAAATTCATTTTTTATTGGTGCATTGTAATTGCACATCATAGTGAGATTCATAGTGGTGTGTGTGTGTGTGTGTGTGTGTGTGTGTTACTTGGAATTGAACCCAGGGACATTCTACCTCACTGCTATATCCCCAGCCCTTTTTAATTTTTTGTTTTGAAACAGGGTCTCACTAGGACCTTGAGAGTCTTGCTAAGTTGCTGAGAGTCTTGCTATGATGCTGAGGCTGGCCTTGAACCTTCAATCCTCCTGTCTCAGCCTCCCAAGTACTGGGATTACAGGTGTGTGCCACCACACCCTGCTCATAGTGATACTTTCATATATGCACACAATGCCCTTGGTAACTTCCCCTCCCCACAACCCCCTCCCTCCCTCCCTTCTCTCTCTCCATACATGATAGTGAGATTCATAGTGACACATTCATAAATGCACCTAACATAATTGGCTGTGTTTTCAAATCTCCTCTTTCCCTCCCCTCCTCCCTACCCCAATCCTCCTCCACTATTCTACTAGCTTCTCCCCTCATTTTCATGAGGTCTCTTTTCTCTCCTGTACCAATCAACAGATGAATGAATAAAGAAAATGTGGTATGTACACACTGGAGTTTTACTCAGCCATAAAAAAGAACAAAATTATGCCATTTGCAGGAAAATGGATGGAACTGGAGAATACCATGCTAAGTTAGATCAGCCAGATTCAGAAAATTCAAGAGCCACATGTTTTCTCCAAGCTCTTTAATCTTTCCCAAACTCTAATAGTCAGAGAGTCCTGGGTGCAGCTCTCTTTTCTTCAAGTATATTCATTTCCTATGTGGTCTTTCCACCTATTCACCGATGACTCCCTAGTGTGAATAAAAGAGTGAGAACCGCAGGACAGATATGACGAATGGTCAATCACACTGGGCAGACTAAGCCAGCACCCCAAAAACTCAAGAAGAACAAAGACAGTTCAAAGGACAAAGGTTAGAAAATGTGGTGCAGCCGGGCGTGGTGGCGCACACTTGTAATCCCAGTACTTGGGAGGCTGAGACCAGAGGATCGGGTTCGCGGCCAGCCTCAGCTACTTAGAGAGGCCCTCCGCAACTTCGTGAGACCTGGTTTCCAAATAAAGACTAAAAAATAGGGCTGGAGGTGTAGCTCGGAGGTAGAATGCCCCTGGGTTCAATCCCCAGTACCG